>BPLR01004634.1:0-64250 GCA_021605095.1 Caerostris extrusa
GCATGCATTGCTTGATGACAGTTATGATTAATGCTTTTATTTTTTGAGATGCTTCAGTTAATAGTGAACATTATTTTGAATTGAAAATCTTCAGTCAGAATAATCAGAATAGTGGCAATAATTTGTACCAATGAATCAGGTATAAATACAAGTTATCGCTGTGACTCTTCTTCGGCGGTTAGTATAAAAAATAATAAATTTTACGTTAACTATGGAATAAAACTAATATCTTTGCTGAAATAAAAAAAAGCAGTTTGTTGTTCTATTATTTATCCAATCTGAACACAATTCATAGATTAAAAATGTGCATGTGTTTTTAGTTAAAATGGCGTTTACAAAGCTTTTCTATATTAAATCTAATCTGCAAAAAAAAAATTTTAATATCGGCATATTTGTTGCACAAAAGGATCTGTGAATTTACTTTATTTAAATTAAGACTTCAATTTTTAAATTGCTATTTTGCTTAATAATGTTCTGTAAATTGTAGGTAGCTACAATTACGAAAGTGATCTTTATTGATATTTATTTTTTATCATGTTTTGTTTCGATTATAGTAAGGAATATTAACAAATTAATTTTGTAATATAATCTCTCTCTATATTTTACCCCTGATTCTACTATATTCAAAACTTTCTGAGTTACTGAAGGAAAGGTATAAGTATGAGGTTGACATCTCTGATGGAATATAAGAGCCATTGAATTTTTTAAATATTATAAAATATGCAAATGATTCTTTTTCATTTAATATATATATATATTTAATAATTAAAATTCTATTTATAAAAATGATATATTTAATGTTTAAATATTAAAACCTTGTAATCTTCGTTCTATAAAAGCAACAGTTAATGAGGATAAAAGCGACGAGGATTAAAGTTGTATTTTCTACAAGTGAGAGAATTTTCCTATTCTACTCATATTTCAAGTATTTCACAGCATTAAAACAGTTCTAGATATTGGAGCCTTCTGATCTTTAACATCCATGACAGTAAACAACTTCATCTAAGAGGGTTTTATATTGCCAAGTGGGAATTACGAAGAAATTAAAGGAATTAGCAATAATACCTTGAATTAATCCTACCTTAATCGTTTGAATTAATACCTTTGAATGTGATCCTCGGACGAAAATAGCTTTATATTTCGGTCTGAGGATCATGGACACCAATATCAAACAAACTATCTTAACAGAATAAAAATATATTTTTTTTATCATTAAATGTCATAGTAGTTTTTAATTTTTTGTTATATTTACTTGCATTAACGCAAAGCAATGAATTTTATCACAGAATTATTATGTTCAAATTAAATGCAGATATTTGTGCGACAAACAGCCATGCCTCAAGTGATGATGGACTGACATTGTTTTCCTGAAGGAGTTTTTGGTGTAACTGCCTGTATTTCCGTGTCGTTAGAAATTTTTCTTAAAATTACCGATTCATGACACTTTAGACACGTTGTCCCAATTATCATTGAGGCTCTTCGTTTTGAAAGTGGTGCCCGTAACAGATGCCAGCTGGGGAATTTGAACCTGGACTTTTATGCATACTAGTTATGCACGTTGCCGCTGAGTGAGAATATTGATGTACAGAATAGTTCTTAATAATTGAACTTAATTATTCACATTGGTGATAAAATAATAAATATTTATTTGTTTGTAGTGCAAAAAATAAATATTTATTAGTGCAAAAATAAAAAAATAAATAAAAACGTTTAATGTAATGAACCATACAGGAAATAAAGGATGCTACCTTTAAATAATTATGTATTGTGACGAATGTTCTGAAAAGATTTAGAAATATTTGATTATTTCAATTAGTTAATACGTTATGTTTAGTAAATTTTTTTTTACTCTTTCATTAATATGAAATCCAAGTAAAACCAATTCTTTTCTAAATGTGTGATTATAAAAGGAGTTATTTTTTAACGAAAACTATTCGTTATTAAACAGAAATTAATTTTTTAAATAGTGATAGTTTTTTTCCATTTCTAAGTTGTCCTTCATAACTTTTTTGCACCTTCCTTAACTTAAGGTGACCGTGATCTTTTTATAAGGGCATCGCAGAGGGTTAGAAATATTACATTACCCAGGGGCGCGTGTAACTAATATTTATGTATACGGATATGATATGATAACAATGAAATAACAACGTTCCTCTTTTCGATTTTTCCAGAGCTCTTAATTTACTATTGGCATTTATTCCGAACCATTACAAAAATACAAGAAACGCCTTTGAACCCGATACCTGAATTAAAAGATTGAAAATCTTTTAGCGTCTTAATTTTTTAATCTTTTAAATTCAGGTATTTGAAAAAAAGTAAATAGGTAATGTTCAATACTGTAAAAGTATAAACCACAAAAATCAATTGATTCTTCTTATTCATTTTAAACTATTTCAACAAACTTAGGAAAAAATAGGAAAGGTGAAAATATTCTTTTTACACTAAATAAAACATTTGTCAGAAATGGGTAAATCTACAAGAAATAGTTACAGTATACCGATATCTGCATTATATATATATGTTTATGATATATCTATTTATTAATCCGTTATCTATCTATTAACCGAAATACAAATTTATTCACATTATTGTATATATTTTATTAGAATGATTGATAGTTTGGAGAAAAACATATCGTTACCTAATAGACTTATAAAAGTGCCAAATATGGTTTTCGAGAGCTCTTAATTTATATTGGCATTTATTTTTATGTATTGCAAAATAGTAACGTAAATCGGCCTTTCCAAGTACCTGAATTTAAAATTTGATTTGAAGAAGAAACACTGCGATGGGTAAAAAAATAATACTGTAAAAGCAATTCCTATAAAAGTACCAAAAAGAGTACAAAAGGTAAAGATTTCAGAAATCAATCTTAGCTATTTATTCATGAATGATGACTTATGATAGTCTCATAAGTTTTAAAACTTGCTAAATTTAAAGCAAATCTGAATTTTATGTAAGTCAAATATTTGCCAACGAAACAGCTATTGGTCGCCAAGAATGTCTGCTAAAAGTCAAAGAAAACAATTTCTTACCAAAAAATTTACAAAAAGATAAAGGATCTCACACAGATTTGCTCAGCCATATGATGATTAAAATATTATAAATACGTATATTATTATTATAATATTATAGTTAATTTATTTATTATATATTATATCATACGTAATTATTATCATCATTATATTATTATTATCAGCATACTTAAGATTGTATATTCTTTGCGTAAACTTTAGTAACATAAATCAAATTGAAACCGAAATCGAATAAATTTGATTTCATCGAAATACTGCAGATTTAGTCGCCAAGAATACTTGCAGAAAAACTTATATTTTTTATGAAATCAGGATTAACGACGCCATTATCTTGTATTGATTACAAAACATAAACGCGGCCGCACTTATCCGATGCTTTTATAGACACCTACTCGCATAGATCATAAGTTACAACCAAGACCGTCGCTTTGCAACTGCAGATATACATCATGATCTCATAAAAGATCCAAAAATAACAAAGAAAAACATTTTCATACAGATTTGCACCAAATTCAGCCATTCTATCATTTATGAATGATTATATATTATTAATACATATTATCTTATTATATTATATCATATTTAATTATATATTATATTATACGTAATTATTATCATCATACTTACGATTGTACATTCCTTTTGCATAAACTTTAAAGTAACATAAATCTGAATCTGAATATTGGGAATCGGATAAATTTGATTTGGCGACGAAACACTGCGATGGGTCGCCAAGAAGCAGCTTCGAAAGCGGTGCGGAAAACCGAACAATTCCCAATTCTTCATGAATCAGGATTAAGACACCATTATCTCGTATTGGATTACAAATTCCCACACATAAATGCGCCCGCACTCATCCGTTGCTTTACATAGACACTCGCTTCCCATCATAAGTTACAATCGAGACCGTCGCTTTGCAACTACAGATATACCATATCGTGAGCTTAAACAAGAAGAAATGGGAGACATTAGGATATTCAACTCTCGATACTTCCGAGAAAATTTCCGCGATTGTAACAAAGCGAGTTTCTATTCTATTCTATCCCAGTATTGAATGTGTTGCTTTGACTCTGTAATGGATTTCCTGAGTTTTTAGTTTTTTGAGTTTTACCGTTTTGTTTAAAAGTTTCTTTTGTTTGACAATCGCGTTTATACGAGAAGAATCGTTCTTTTTTTGTCTGTGTTAACTAAAATCGGATTTTCTGTTATCGGATTGAAACAGGCGAAGCTAATTTTCTGTCTTTTCTTTTCATTTTTTTTCCTTTTCTTTCTAAAATGGAATTATAATTCCGACATTTTTGTCCTTTCATTAGCGCTTTGGGAATCCTTAAAGATTAGATTTGAGTAAATTAGGATTTATTACTCAAAATTACAGGAATAATATTTTAAATCTTTATGATTTCGCTTTAGATATTTTATTATTTATAATAATGGATTCTAGGTTAATACTTTAATAAGCCGCTCATTGTTTCGATTAATAAATGAAATTATAATTACTGAAATATGTTTTTGATGTTTTTATACTATCGTTTATTAATTGTTGTATTAAGATTGTTCTATTTATTAATCTATTATTTATTTATTAACCGAAATACAAATTTATCTCAACATGTGTGTATAATATATCTTATATACCAGTATTAGAGTTGATTATTAGTTTGGAAAAAAAAAACACATTGATTAATACCTAATAGAACTATATAAAAGTACCAAAAATGGTACAAAAGGTTAAATATTTACCACAGATTTGCGCCAAACGTAGCCATTTCCGTCATTTTGTGAATGATGATAAATGATGTCATTTTTTGCGAGTAAGATTTAAATTCCTTGCATAAATTGTAAAGAAACATGAATCCTAATATTAGTATTGGGAGTCAAATAAATTTGATGGGTCGCCAAGAAGCAGCATCGAAAGCAGTGCGGAAAACTGAACAATTCCCAATTCTTTATGAATCAGGATTAACGACGCCATTATCTTGTATTGGATTACAAATTCCCCCACATAAACGCTCCCACACTCATCCGTTGCTTTCATAGACACTCGCATCCGATCATAAGTTACAATCGAGACCATCGCTTTGCAACTGCAGATATACGTATAATGAGCTTAAACAAGAAGAAAAAGAAAGGGAGCCATTAGGATATTCAACTGGGAAGGTACAGATACTTCGGAGGAAATTTCGTGATTGTAACAAAACTAGTTTCTATTCTATTCCATACAGTATTGAATGTGTTGCGTCGATTCAGTAATGGATTTCCGGAGGTTTTGGTTTTGAAGGGAAAGTTTTACCGTTTTGTTAAAAAGTCTCTTTGTAATTTGACAATCGCGTTTGTGCAAGAAGGAATAGTTCTTTTTTGTCGGAGTTAACTAAAATCGGGTTTGGTGTTATCAGTTGAAACAGGCGAAGCTAATTTTTCTTTCTTTTCTTTTCAAATTTATTTTCTTTGTTCTTTCTAAAAATATAATTATAATTCATACATTTTTGTTCTTTCGTTAACGTCTTGTGGATTCCTAAGGATTAGATTTGTTTAAGTAAGAATTACAGATTTTTCAAAATTTTAGGAATAGTAGTTTTAATCTGAGTGGTATATATATATATATATATATATATATATATATATATATATATATATATAATATGTCAGTTATGAGATAACAATTTTTTTCTTTTCTTTTTTTCGTGAGCTATTGATTTATTGTTAGAATTTATTTTTTTTTTGTGTTGCAAGATACATGAAATACTTTTTCCAATAGCTTTCTAATTTCCTGAATTTAAAATACAAGAAATTATAAAATATTTCTGATAAAGCAGAAAACACAAAAAAAAAAAATCAACTGATTATTTATTTTAAACTATTTCAGCAAGCAAACATACAAATAAAAATTATGGGAAAAATAGGAAAAAATCGTCTTCCAAAGGAAATATTTCTTAATTTACACCATATAAAATATTTCTCGAAATGGGTAAATCTATTAGTAATATAGTTAATGGGTTACCCCTGTATTACATTAATACTTATTTATGATATTTATTTATTAACCGAAATACAAATTTATTCCTCATGTACTAATATGTATGTATAATAAAGTCTTATATTTTTAAAGAATTGATTATTAGTTTGGAGACAAAAAAGATATCGATAATTTCCTAATAGAACTGTAAAAGTACCAAAAATGGTACAAAAGATAAAGAATTTCACACAGATTTGCGCAAAACTTAGCTATTCCCATCATTTATGAATGATGATTAATAATATTATTATCACAGGTAAGATTTTAAATTCCTTTGCATAAACTTTAAAGTAACATAAATCTGATTCTTAGTATTGGGAATCGAATAAATTTGATTTGGCGACGAAACACATCGATGGGTCGCCATGAATTCTCCGACAAAGCAACATCGAAATCAGAACAATTCCCAATTATTTTATGAATCAGGATTAACGACGCCATTATCTTGTATTGGATTACAAATTTTCCCACACATAAACGCTCCCGCACTCATCCGTTGCTTTCATAGACACTCGCATCTGATCATAAGTTACAATCGAGACCGTCGCTTTGCAACTGCAGATATACCATATCGTGAGCTTAAACAAGAAGAAAGGGGAGACATTAGGATATTCAACTGGGAAGATACAGATACTTAGGAGGACATTTCCACGATTGTAACAAAGCGAGTTTCTGTTCCATTCCATGCAGTATTGAATGTGTTGCGTCGACTCAGTAATGGATTTTCTGAAGTTTTCAGGGAAAGTTTTACTGTTTTTTGTTAAAAGTCTCTTTGTAAGTTTGACAATCGCGTTTATACGAGAACAGATCGTTCTTTTGTCTATGTTAACTAAAATCGGATTTGGTGTTATCGAATTGAAACAGGCGAAGCTAATTTTCTTTCTTTTCTTTTGAATTTTTTTCTTTCCAAAAATGGAATTATAATTCATCAGTTTTTGTTCTTTCTTTAGCGCTTTATGCATTTCTAAAGATTAGATTAGTGTCAATTGGAATTTATAGCCATTTTAAAATTTCAAGAATAGTATATTCTATCCTTAAGGTTTCGCTTTAAATGTTTATTATTTATAATGAAGGATTCTATGTTAATGCATTGATAAATCGCTCATTTTTATGTTTAATAAATTAAATTTTAATTTCTAAAAAAGTATTTAAAATTTTTATACAATCATTTATTAATCAATATAAGAATGTTCTATTTATTAATCTATATTATCTATTTATTAACCGAAATACAAATTTATCCCACGTGTCTGTATAATATATCTTATATATCAATATTAGAATTGATTGTTAGTTTGGAGACAAAACATATCGATTTATACATTATAAATCTGTAAAAGTAGCGAAAGTGGTACAAAAGGTAACGATTTTCACCCAGATTTGCACCAAACTTTGCCATTGCCATCATCCATGAATAATGAATGATGATTAATGTTATTATCACACGTAAGATTGTAAATTCCTTGAATAAATTTTAAAGTAACATAAATATGAATTTTAGTATTGGAAGTGAAATAAATTTGACGACGAAACGCTGCGAAGTTTACGCGGAAAAGTTTTACCTTTTTGTTAAAAAGTGTCTTTGTAAGTTTGACAATCGCGTTTATACAAGAACAAATCGTTCTTTTTTTTGTCTCTGTTAACTAAAATCGAATTTTGTGTTATCAGTTGAAACAGGCGGAACTAATTTTCTTTCTTTCTTTTCTTTTCAATTTTTGTTCTTTTCTAAAATGGAATTATATTTCCTACATTTTTGTCCTTTCATTAGTTCCTTGTGCATTCCTAAAGATTAGATTTGTGTCAATTGGGATTTACGGCAGTTAAAAAATTTCAGGAATAATATTTTTAATCTTTATGGTTTCTCTTTCAATATTTATTATCTTCAATGATGTATTCTAGGTTAATACATTGACAAATAGCTCATAGTTATGTTTAATAAATGAAATTATAATTATTTAAATATGTATTTAATGTTTTTATACTATCTTTTATCAATTGTTATATTAAGAATGTTCTATTTATTAATCTATTATCTATTTATTAACTGAAATACAAATTTATCCCATTGTGTGTATAATAAATCTTATATATCAGTATTAGAATTTATTGTTAGTTAGTTTGGAACATATTGATTAATACCTAATAGAGCTATATAAAAGTACCAAAAATAGTACAAAAAGGGAAACATTTTCACACAGATTTGCGCTAAATTTAACCATTGCCATTTACAGAATGCTGATTAATGATGTTATTATCATACGTAAGATTGTAAATTCCTTTGCATAAACTTTAAAGTTGCATAAATCTGAATCTTAGTAATGGGAGTCAAATAAATTTGGTTTGGCGAAAAGCACTGTGATGAGTCGCCAAGAAAGTGCCCACAAAGCAACATCGAAAGCGGTGTAGATAACTGAACAATTCACTGTAAAAGTACCAAAGTAGTACAAAGGTAAAAAAGAATCTCACACAGATTTGCACCAAACTCAGCCATTCCCATCATTTATGAATGATGATTAAATATTATTATAATACGTATATTATTATCAGATTATATTATATCATAATTATTTATTATATGTTATATTAAACGTAATTATTATCGTCATCATATTATTATTATCACCGTAAGATTGTACATTCCTTTGCATAAACTTTAAA
This sequence comes from Caerostris extrusa, assembly GCA_021605095.1. NCBI lineage: Eukaryota > Metazoa > Arthropoda > Arachnida > Araneae > Araneidae > Caerostris > Caerostris extrusa. The sequence continues at coordinate 8,707 of BPLR01004634.1, forward strand.
AAAGTGGCATAAATCTGAATTTTAGTATAGGAAGTCGAATAATTTGATTTGACGATTTGTCGAAAGTGGTGCGGAAAACCGAACTATTCCCAATTCTTTATGAATCAGGATTAACGACGCCATTATCTTGTATTGGATTACAAATTCCCCCCCACATAAGCGCGCTGCACTCATCCGTTGCTTTCATAGACACTCGCATCCGATCATAAGTTACAATCGAGACCATCGCTTTGCAACTGCAGCGAGCTTAAACAAGAAGAAAGAAGAAAAGTGAGACATTAGGATATTCAACTGGGAAGGTACAGATACTTGGGGAGGAAATTTCGCGATTGTAACAAAGCGAGTTTCTATTCTATTCCATACAGTATTGAATGTGTTGCGTCGATTCAGAAATGGATTTCCCGAGGTTTTGGTTTAGGGAGAAGTTTTACCGTTTTGTTAAAAGTCTCTTTGTAAGTTTGACAATCGTGTTTATACGAGAACGAATCGTTCTTTGTTTTTTTGTCTTTGTTAACTTAAATCGGATTTTGTGTTATCGGAATTGAAACAGGCGGAGCTAATTTTCTCTCTTTTCTTTTCAATGTTTTGTTCTTTTCTAAAAAATATATTTATAATTCCAAGATTTTTGTTCTTTCATTAGCTCCTTGTGAATTTCTATAGATTACATTTGTGTCAATTGGGATTTACAGTCGTTTCAAAATTTCAGGAATAGTATTTTCAATTCTTATGGTTTCGTTTTAAATCTTTATTATGAGGTGTTTTAGATTAATGCATTGATAAAACTCTCATAATTACGTTTTTAAGTTAAATTACTTAAATATGTATTTAATGTTTTTATACTTTTAGTTATCAATTATTGTATTAAGATTCGAAGTTTATTCCTCTAGCGAAATTGATACTTTTAACGCCTGATTTAATTTAATTTGTATATATACATTATTTGAAGGTTTTTAAAATTATCAAACAACAAATTTAAAAGAAACAAATATCAATAACTGTAATTTAACTTTTAAAAATATTAAATACACCAAAATTTTATACTAACATTTGATTTGATCTTTTAAAAAATAATCATGCTTAATCTTTTAAAATAATCATGTTTTAACTTAAAGATTGTAGTATAGGTTTTTTATTTACATTATAAATAATTTTTTTTTCTTGCCCAATTTGTGACAGCGTGGCTCGAAGGCGGTAGTAGCATCCTTTGCTTTGTTTTTGGTTTGGTTTGTCGCTCTACAGTCATCTTGTACACAATTTAATCATCCTTTGCAGGCATTACTTTTAGAAAAGCATTTACTGAATTGGAGATAACTTGCCTCACATCGAAAGTTAAAGAAGCTGATGAAATTATTCAGGGTTTTTTCATCTCATACAACACAATGCAGAACCGTTATTTCTAAAAAGCGAAACACTAAGTCTACCAATATTCTACAACAACAGAAAAAAAAAAATTATTTACTAATTTTCATGTTTGATGCACATGGAAGCTGACTACACATTTTTCTATCAAGGAAAAAAAGGCCATTAAATTTTTTTAGTAACTGGATATGGTTTGTAGTTACCTCGCAAAATCATATCTTCCATCCAAAAAATAGTAAAGAACAAATTTAAAAAAACAATAACCACAAAGAAAAAAAAAATATCACGGACATTGTAAAAGTAGAAAATGGTAATCCAGTGATTATCCAGTCATAATTATGTTGTTTTTTAAGAAGAGACGTTAAAAAAAAATATTATGAAGTCTCTAATATTAAATGCAGATTAATGCTATCGTGAATTTTGGAATTGCTTAGTTACATTATTGCAAATTGCGTCTGAGGAATTAAAAATACTACTCAAATTTTTAAGAAACCGAAAATCAAATTAATATTAATAGAAAGAAAAGATTATTAAAAAATATTATAGCCTAGATAATTCTTCTTCTAAAATTTTCTAAATAAAAATATGAAATACGGCCAAAAAAACCTCTAAAATACTAGACATTGCGATTTAATAAAAAAAAGGCAGCAGTAAAATTTTTTGTAATAATCACTCGATAAGCAAATTCATTTTTAAGATATTCGGGGTTTGCTTTTCCCAGATACGATATTCTCTTTAAACTCCCTGGTATAAGATTTTTTTTTTTTTAAAAAATTCGTAGTTTGCTTGTGATTGGACAGACAATTACTATTTTATGTTACAGAAAATAAAGCTCCGGCAAATACAGCAAATAAAATGAAAGTGCATGATTGCAATAAATTTACAATGATAGTGTTGCACTTAACCATGTTAGATTTTTTTTTGGCCCATTTTTAGGCTTATATAAGAATCTAGAAAAAAAGTTCGTTCATAATTAAATAAAAAATATTTTATTAATTAATTCCTTTAATTTAATTATCTTTAAATAATATTTATGTAATTCATATGCTGCAATCGTTAAACAAGTGCTTTATTTTAATGAGTACTGCATAGAAGAACTCTAGAAAGAACCAAATAATATACAATTGGTTCAGATGTCGGCCACATTAGTATTTTGAATAAATCGTCTCCGCCATACTGTCTGACATGGGCTTTGCAAGTTGACGCGTCCGAGAGATTAAATGCGAGAGAAGACAACTGTGGCAGACATTTATCTTGCAATACAGGACTAAATATATATGCAGTTCCGGTACAAGCGAATAAATCAGTGTCCTAACATCTTGTTGCGGCTCCTGAAACAGTTGAAATGCTTTTCTAGTATGCCAGATTTACATAGGTATTGTGGTATTACTGGTGGCTGAACGATCAATAAGGGATCACAGACATATCTACTTATTAATGATTTGATTAGATTTCTAATTAATTTACTAATTACAGTTGATTTCTTTTTGAGGTGATAGATTATTTATTCTGAAATATATTAATTCCTCAAGGATGAGTTTTTAAAATGAAAAAAAATAATTTTTTGATCTAGCGTTTCTTGGTTACAGAAAATAAATCTGCCTGATGAACAATTGGCTATAGCTCTGGCCTTTTGCACCACAAGCTTCAGGTTCGAATCCTGGCGATGGAATGGATGTTTGTTAGTGATTCACAATCCACGTTAAGCTAACTGTCCACGTCTAATTAGCCCAAAATGTACACAAAATGACCGTAGAGCGACAAACGAAAACGAACTATAGAAAATAAAAACCTTTTTTAGTTTCGTAAATTTTTTTTTTTAACTGTGCAGATTTGAGGGTTAGAGATTTTAAATAGCTAACCTTAAATAATATATATTATCTAAATAAATAAGTCATTCGTATCCAAAAATTAAGTACAATTTTGTCTAAATTTTTAAACTATTAAATCTCAGACTTTTTTTTTAAGAATACAACAATAATATTTTTTGAAAATGAATTGAAAATTACCGTCAAAGTTTTATCTTATTGTAAAAAAAAAAATTATTAAATTAAAATCACCTATCAATGTTACAAACTCTCTTCCCAAAAGGGAATATATTTAGCCCATCCCTGCACATTAGTCGACCTACAGATTCTCACCCGAAGATGAAGTATATTTCATTAGCATTCTGGTTGTTAAAACGAAGAAATTTTAACAGTCGAAAATCAAAATATGATACTTTAGTTGTTTATCATCATCTAATATTAATGATTATTTCAATAAACATTTTAATCTTTAAATATTTTGTTATATTCATGCCAGATGTAAATACTTTAAACGTAAGATACTATTTATGTTAGTAAATTGTCTTTCTTTTAATCTATCCACATTTATTTTGGGATGCACATTAAATATTTTTTTCTGAATACATAATGCTATTATACTTAGTGCAATGTTCTATTCAAGTTGATATCTCAGCTCTAGATACATTGCAGGACATAACCACAAACTAAATTATACTCATCTTCTTAATGTGGTTTTTCTGTAGAAGCTTATAATGAATTCTTCGCAATAACCACAACCTCGGTTAATATATGGCTATTAATATCTCGCACAGCTATTCCTTTTACGTCTGGTGCTAATTTTAGCTCTCCACTAGACTGTTGAGAAAGCACTGAGGTGCATTTGGTCAGGCGTATCTATTCGAGCGGAGCTTTAGTTAGTGTAATGTACAGAAAATAGTGACATAATTTTTTTGTAGTGGTCAGTTACTTCATGATAATTGCCTCTATTATCATTCCTCGGTATACTTTATCTTTTCCAGTGATGGCTTTGTTCTAATTAAATATAAGGCAGTTATATATGATAAGCAATAAAGCAAACCAGACTACCAATGTACTCTACACCTATTGTTTTCCACAAAAATTTGATATTTCCCTCTACATCTATGAAACTAATGTTGAAACACATTAAAATTTTGGTAGTTTTTCTTTCTTGTTGTAATGCAGCTGGCAAACACTTAGACTATTGTCTTGGATGCCTTAAGGCAAGTGCTGCACCGACGTTACTCACGTAGAACTACCCAGATGGTGCATGTAGCTTGAAGATAAGCTACGGACGCGGAGTAACAATACCTCCGCAACGCTCTACTATCATGTTAGACCGTGACCTACGGTTTAAAATGGATTCGAAGCACTACAAACATCCATTGCACCGCCGAGACTCGAACCCAAAACCTGTGGTTCCGAGCGCCAGAGCGCTAGCCACTCAGCCATTCAGACGCACACATTTTGGTAGTTCAGTGAAGAAATTTCATAGCAGTTGCAAAAAAAATATGATATTTTAGTTGTTGATCATTTAACCTAATATTTATAATTATTTGAATAAACATTTTAATTTTTAAATATTTTGTTATATCCACTTCAGATGTAAATATTTTTCACGTAAGATACTATTTATATTACTGTTTTTCTTAATCTATCTACATTTATTTTGGGATGCGCATTAAACATTTTTTCCGAAGTACTTAATGCTATTATATTTAGTGCAATGTTCTATTCAAGTTGATACCTTAGCTCCAGATACATTGCAGGACATAACCACAAACTAAATTATACTCATCTTCTTAATGTGGTTTTTCTGTAGAAGCTTATAATGAATTCTTCGCAATAACCACAACCTCGGTTAATATATGGCTATTAATATCTCGCACAGCTATTCCTTTTACGTCTGGTGCTAATTTTAGCTCTCCACTAGACTGTTAAGAAAGCACTGAGTGGCATTTGGTCAGGCGTATCTATTCGAGCGGAGCTTTAGTTAGTGTAATGTACAGAAAATAATGTGACATTGCTTACATTCTTGAGTCATAATTTTTTTGTAGTGGTCAGTTATTTCATGATAATTGCCTCCATTATCATTACTCGGTATATTTTATCTTTGTCAGTGATGGTTTTGTTATAATTAAATATAAGGCAGTTATATTCAGGATTGGTACATTGGGTATAATGCTAGTGAGGCTCTTTCTGAAATAATAGTATTCAGGAGATCATCATTTACAAGTTTATTTATGGAAATTTATAATTTCTTAAATTTGAACACAGATGTAAAGTTTATTTTATGATGAACAAGCTTCTCTGTCATCTTTTAGCAGCCTGATGGCCAATTTGCTACCGCTCTGACCTTTGGCACTATAGGCTTCACGTTCGAATCCTGGAGGTGGCATGGATATTTCTGAATGGTTCGAAATCCACATTAAACTGTAGGTACTGGTCTAATTAGCCTAAAGTGTGCACAAAATGACCATAGAGCGACAACCCAAACCAAACCAAACTACCAACTTACTCTACACCTAATGTTTTCAAAAAAATTTTGATATTTCCCTCTACATCTTCTACGAAAAACTAATGTTGAAATTCATTAACATTTTGGTAGTTGAAACGAAGAAATTTTATAACAGTTGAAAAACAAAATATGATACTTAAAATTCAGTTGTTGATCATTTTACTTAATAATTATTTGAATAAACATTGTAATCTTTAATTGTTTTGTTATATTCACTTCAGATGTAAATACTTTGCACGTACAGTAAGATACTATTTATATTAGTAAATTGTCTTTCTTAATCTACCTGCATTTATTTTGGGATGCGCATTAAACATTTTTTTCTGAGTACTTAATGCTATTATACTTAGTGCAATGTTCTATTCAAGTTGATACCTTAGCTCCAGATACATTGCAGGACATAACCACAAACTAAATTATACTCATCTTCTTAATGTAGTTTTTCTGTAGAAGCTATAATGAATTCTTCGCAATAACCACAACCTCGGTTAATATATGGCTATTAATATCTCGCACAGCTATTCCTTTTACGTCTGGTGCTAATTTTAGCTCTCCACTAGACTGTTGAGAAAGCACTGAGGTGCATTTGGTCAGGCGTATCTATTCGAGCGGAGCTTTAGTTAGTGTAATGTACAGAAAATAATGTGACATTGCTTACATTCTTGATTCATAATTTTTTTTTGTAGTGGTCAGTTATTTCATGATAATTGCTTCCATTATCATTACTCGGTATACTTTATCTTTGCCAATGATGGTTTTGCTATAATTAAATATAAAGCAGTTATATACATGATTGGTCCATTAGACATAACCTTAGTGAGGCGGTTTCTGAAATATCAGTATTGAAAAGAGCACCCTTTACAAATTTATTTTGGAAAATTTAAAATGTCTTAAATTTGAATAGAAAATATAAAGTTTATTTTATGATGTTTGCACTAGTAAAATATTGAACAAGCTTCTCAGCCATTTTTGTCTTGTTCAGATTCATTTCTAAAATCGTTGCCTTCGGGAAGTTGGTTTTTTCAGACTCGTACCTCAGTGGCAATGTGGGTTGCTGGTGGGCATTAGGGATGAGGTTCAAACTGCTGACGGCTTTGTCGTAGACACTGTTTAAAAAAAACGAGGAGACTCGATGACGCTTGTGATGTTCAGCATCTTGTCTCATTATAGAAATATATCTATAGTCACAACTTGGGGAGGGTTTTCCAAATTTTACGGATATGCAAATTGCTGGGTGGTTCCCCCTAAACATTTTCCCGGTAGGCAGTTCCCTCCTTCTTCAGCTACACACAGCCAAGTCAAACTTCTACCTACGGGTGCTCTATCACAAGAGAAACTGCCCTCCCCATTTCCCTCCTTCCATGAGGACTTTTCATTCACGTTAGAAATAAGTCTTGCCCAATTTGCAATCTCGTGGTTTGAAACCGCTAGTGGCGCCCTTTGCAGTCATTGTTTTTTGAAAGAAATTCCCGATTCGTGGCTCAGTGACCACATGAGCCTCTGGTGATCATTAGGGCTGAGTTCAGTCAGCTGGTGGCTTTGTTGTAGACACCGTTTTTTTCCAAAACAAAGAGGTTCGATGGGGTTTGTGATGTTCACCAACTTGCTTCTTTAGTCGGACTATCTGGTGGGAATTTTACGGGTTATCTCTCATACGATATGCAACCTGATGGTCAAGTTCCTAGCGCTCTGACCTTTGGTATCACATGCTTCAAGTTCGAATCCTGGCGGTAGCATAGATGTTTGTTAGTGGTTTGAAATTCCTGTTAAACTGTAGATCCCGGTCTAATTAGCCTAAAATGTGCTCAAATTGACCGTAGAGCGACAAATCAACCAACCAAACCAATCCATACAATATGCAAAACGCGGTATAGTTTCCCTCTAAAAGTTTTACAGGAATGCACTGCCCTCCTTCTTCAGCGACTGGGAGCCAAGTCAAACTTTTACCTATGGGTGCTCCATCACAACAGGAGCTGGCCCCCATCTTCCCTCCTTCTATAAGACCACATGGGGATCTGGGAACTTGTTCTAGGTGTTGCTGTCGACCAAGTGGGATAAAAAACAAATCAGATTTAAAATATCTTAATAATAAAAAGTTCTGTTTCGGTCCTTGATTTTTTTTTAATACAATTTGGATTTCATGGACCTAAACTAAATAATATGAGAGACAATTATCATTAGATTGACAAAATAAGGTAAAAAATTTAAATAAATTATAGATATCAAAAATAAACTTGCACATTTCAAAACAACATACCTATGTTATGAAAGATTTCTCATTGTTACTGACATCTACATTAAAGTATAAAATTTAGATGCTTTTCTATGAATTTTCAGCAATTTGATGGTCTAGGGATTTAGAATTAATCTATTTCTCTCCATTATGAATAATTGTGGAGTGTTCGCTACTTTGAGATCTTCCGCTAAACACTTCTGGTGATGTGCACGATAAATCTTTAGCGGGTGAAGTTCCCCATATTGAGAAGATGCACGAAGTTTGTAGAGTGGTATGCCAGCTCAAGTGTTGACAGAGTGTGCTGTTCATTAGGAATTCCAAGTGTCTGGAATTGCTTAGTCCATCCCAGTATAGAAAATAGCGATTTTTATGGTGTTCCATAATTTCAGTTTTCAAAATAAGCATGTTTTATATTTAACCTTAATTGAAAATGATATTATTTATAATAAAAAATTGCTATTTGCACTAACTTTTTTATTATTAATTTGAAACTAAATTTCTTGTTATAAGTTTATAATTCAATTTGTTAAAACTTTTTCAGACAATTTTTTCTTAATTCAATAATTCTATTGAAAAATCTTATCTTCTACATGTAAATCATCAAGTTTAAATGAGCAGTATTTGACACTATATCAATTAATGTACTCTTAGAGTAATTGTTTTTTATAGATATCTTTTAAACATTCATTTTCGTATTACAGCTTGATTTGGCATATATGCTATTGCATGAATCTATCCGAAAAATTTGAATTTATACAAATGTCTATGTTGATTTTGATTTTTACAAAACAAATCAAAATTATAGTTAAATAGTTACAATTTCTTGATGATTAAATCAATTATAATATACTAACAGTTTAATCCAAATCATTTTTATACTGGTGTTAAACCAAATGTGTCATAACCTTAATACAATATAAATATTATCCAGGTCTTCAAGAAATATGCACAAAAATGTAATTTGTTTTATATTTTCAATAACGTAAAAATAAAAATAACGTCATTCTACGATAGATTATTCATTCAATGTACGATTTATTCATTCAATCGATAGATTATTCATTCAATGTAAGATAGATTATTCATTCAATGTACGAGATTATTCATTCAATTAAGATTATTCATTTTAGATGTATCGATCGGAATCCACTTTAAACCGTAAGTCCCTGTCTAATATGGCTGTATAGCGTTGGACATAAGGCTGACAATCTTGCCCAGTAAAAACAAAAACATCTCCAGTCTTGAAATCTGCCTGTAGGCAGACGGCCTTGGTCTACCATGGGGCTGTCGCGCAGATAATAATGATGATAAATTTTTGTTTGCAATTGGTGTCTTTTCTCAAAATATTTTTAAGATATTGAAATGAAATTTTCCTATGAACAAGTCTGCATCTAGTTTTGCTATGGACAAAAATTGAATCTCTGAATTGATTCTTATTTCTGCCCTTAAAAAAGTGAGGATTTCTTTTCGTTTTAAATTTGAGTTTCAGTGCGAAATTTGGAATATTTCCATAAATTGTATTCTTTCATTTTTGATTTTCTGAATACATAATAACTCACGGATTTAGTCTTGTAGGTAGCTAACCCAAGAGAGATTTGCAACATAATATTTTTGAAATATAGCGCGCATAAATAAACCTGACAACACATTTTCAGAATCCGTTCACTCTATCAAAATGCAATCCTGGTATGTGCAATGGAAGTTTAGGCATTTTTTATAGATATAATTCAGCGTTACTTATTCTTATGTCCTGTGAACTTAAGCATCTATTATGTCATTTGTACTATATGTTAATTACATACCTTATATTAAGAATTACGTCGAAGATAAAAAAAAAAAAATTTTTGTTGAACATTGTTGCTGGGTTCAACAATTTATGTAATGAATTGACACCGACGGTAATGTGGGAAGATATTTGGACGACTGGTAATGAAGTTTAACTCCTCCGCATTAAAAGCTGACTGATGGTCAATTGGAAGCGCTTTGGCCACAGGCTTCATGGGCGAATCCTGGTAGTGTCATGGATGTTTGTTAGTGGTTCGGAATCCACGTTAAATTCTAGGTCCTGGTTTACTTAGCTTAATGTGTGCTAATACTGACCGTAGAATAACAAATCAAATCAAATCCTAACCAAACATCGCCATTAAAGAACCACTTTGACCCTTTTTTAAGAAATTATTCAGACAATAAGATGCTTTGTTCGAGTTGTTAACATAATAGATGATAAAAGATTTTTATATTTTCCATATCTCTGGCAATGGGTTGTACTCTAATGACTATACTGAAGAATATTTTGAAGCAAGATCTATTTTCTATATACAGGGTGATTATAATTAAAGTCCCACTTACAAAATGCTGTAGAAAAAAGAATCACTCGTCACAATGAGTTCAAATTTGAACGGAAGATACTTGAAGAAGGGGGAAACGGTATGGCATCAAAAAAAACGTTCCAATTTTTCCCATCCAATTTGGTATGCCTTTGCCGCGGTGGAGGGGCTTTCCACTAACAGTGTTACAACTGTTGAATGACTTGGAAGTCCTTTTCTCCGTTAAAAAAAAACAAAACAATCAAGCACATTGAACACTGAACACTACAGTTGGTTTAATGTGCAACTCATGACCAAATACGTTGTAATTTCGATTCAAAATATCACTGATAGCCAAATTCACTTTATGCCGCTTACAGCGCCATCTATTAATACACTTTGGAACTTTTTTTATGCCTTACCGTTTCCCCCTTCTTCATATGTATTCAGTTCAAATTTGAACTCATTGTGACAATTTTTTACAGTATTTGGAAATTCGGACTTCATTTATAATCAACCTGTATATATATACTGAATGTATCTATATAATAAAGTAAAGTATATAATTGTTTAAAATGTTGACCAACCTCCATGTTATTTTGTTACTTAATGTATGTTTTTACAGAATTCAAGGAAGCTTTCGGGCTGTTCGATCATAACGGCGATGGGTCCATAGAGGCCGCTGAACTCGGGGTCGTGATGAGGTCTCTGGGGCAGAGGCCAACCGAAGCGGAATTGGTTAACATGATCCGGCTCGTTGATCAAGATGGTGAGTCCCCCTTCCTTCCATTCACTCTCTTTTTTTTTTTCCCTCCAGTAGTAGTATTCGTAAATATCGATATCGTTGAAATACTATTTAAGTTGAAGAAACATTTCAGTTCTCGATAGACTTCAATCAGTGCTGATATAAACACTTTTATTTTAAAAGATAAAGTCACTGTCCTCACTAAATCATCTGATGATTATCGTGAGGGTTTGTTTTGTGTTTAGGTTCAGAACATTACTGTTCTCAGTTCAACTTCATTGTGAGTGACTGAATGAGTCAATGAAGTGGAATCTATTTTTGATTGTATTGAGTTAAAAATTCTATTGAGTCAACTTGAGATTTACAGAAATAAGTAGCACATAATTATTGTTTTGTTTTCTATTTTACAAATTATTGTAATTCTTTGTATTGAGTCATCATACAACACAAATTATAAAAATTTACAGAAGTAAGTAGCAAATGTTTCAATAATAGATCTAATAAAATATTAAATAAATGACCTTTTTTAAATAGATGGCAAGAGAAAAGATTATTTAATTTTTAAAAAAGGTACATTAAGAAATATAGAAGAGAAAATTGATGAATTTACAAAATTGCATAAACGTAGGCATTGTCTAAAAATTGAGTGTTGGCCAGATGGCATTTGGTGTTTTAGTTCTTTCCTTAAAATTTTTCTAGGATGTTCTAGCTTGGAACAGCTAAGAGGTATGTGGCCAATATTATAAATTTTATTTTATTGCAATTGCAAAAGAATAGTTTACTATAATGGTTTAGATACAGTCAGTCGCAAAAGACACCATTACACTATTAAAAATTATATAAAGAATTTAACTATAAAAGCCTAAAAAGCTTAATATTTTGAATGGAAATACGCATTACTTTCACCTACATTTATGTAGAAAAATGTATCAAACTGGTAAACGAAAAATAATTCATTTAACAAAAAAATCTGTATTATAAAATATTATATTTAATTATTTATATATTTAATTATATTATGCTAATAAATATATATATACAAACTCAAAAGTGTACATGCCTTTTTTAAGGAAAATGAAAAATTATTAAGTTATGCAGTTGAAAATAATTTAATATCGTGTCACTTGGCCTTGAGATTCAATTACGGCTTGTAATCTTCAAGGCATTGACATAATAAAATTTTGTATCTGACGTAATTTAAGACCATTGCTTGCACCAATGCATTCTTTGCGAATTTTCTTATGCCTCGTAACTGAATTTTCTAAATCTTTCAAAGTTAACCCCATACATATTCTATGGGATTCAAATTTGGTGATTGAGGAGGAGTATGCAGCACTGCAGGTATTTTGCAAAAGATTCATTATTTTACAACCTTCGTTGTGTGTTTTGGATCGTTGTCATGCTGAAAATTGCTGTCAGCAGATGACTTTTTTAAAATGTCAAAATGCTGTCAGTAAATGGCTGTGTCAAAATGCTGTCAGCAAATGGCTGTGTCAATATACTGTCAAAAAATAGTTGCGTCAAAATGCTGTCAGCAAAGGGCCTACACATTATCTCGCAATATCAAATATTTGAAACGATACATCGTGCATTCATTGAAGGAAGATTTCCCTAACATCAGTAGTTGACATTGGGCCCTTAAACCATTATTCTTCCTCCATCTTTTTGGAATAACATTTGTGAGTTTTAATTCTCCGCTCCTTTAAATTTTGCCTCATCCATCATTTCCAGAAGCATTATATTTACTCCCATCGATAAAAAAGGACGGCTTTTCAAAAATTAAAATCCTTATGGATATATTCATTAGCTTAAGTTCATTCTTTTCTTTGATGTGATTGATTTTCTTCGTGAATCTTTCGAACCGAACTATTCTTCGAATCGTTTCTGCATTAACACTATTACTGGTTGCCTCCAGAACATATTACTTTAATTGAAGAGAGGACAATTTTTCTGAAGTTTATCATCACTACTCGAGCATCTCGGTTGTTCAAATTCTCCTCCATTACAAGATATAAAACATTAAAAATATGTTCAATATATAAGACATTAAAAAATATATTCAATTGTTTTTTCGTAATTCCTTATAACAGTTTGGACAGTTAACCGACTTTTCTTAACAATTTTAGCAATTTCAGCGTTTTGGAGCCATTTTAACTGGAACAGCAACAACACAAATTTCTTAACACATACACAAGAATTTCATTTCAATAATAACCTGCAATGTTTTCTCGTTCATTCTTAAATAAGAATGAATTCGTGTGACGTTGTACAAAAGCCCCTACTGTATGCAGATTTGAAGTCAATTTTATAGTTATTTACCCGGTTTATTATATTGATCAACATTAGATTAACCACATAAAACATATTTTTTCCACGGAATATCTGCTTCGTTCCCCAGACGTCACATTACATATGATTTTTTGGTTTTGGGGATATCTTAAATCCTTATTATATGTTAGATGCGTTGCAAACCTGTGTTCCTTGAAAGATAGCTTAATATTGGTTGTTACAAACATCTAAAATAATTATACGTGCCATACACATGCAGTATCTTCTACATACACAGGAAAGGTCAGCACACTGAATATGTTGTATGGGATAATTCTAATGTTGACTCAATAAAATATTTTCTGTGAGTTTCATGCTGTATATAATTCATTACTATATGTGCATTTTTTATTATTCAAACATTAATAAAATTTTGTATAATCCATTTACTATACATTCATTGTAATTGGTTCATTTTCAGTTAAAATATCGCCAAAACTTCTAATGAAAGCATCTTCTGGTACATTTTTTGGAGGGGGCAATTTATTACTCCGTGGCTTTTAAAGTCTATGAAATTTGGTTTCATTCTATCCATTAGTTTTGGCTGCAGATGCCTCCAAGAAGAGAGGTGGCCTGACGGCCAATTGGTTAGCGCTCTGATTTTTTACTACTATAGGGTTTGGGTTCGAATCCTGCGATGGAATGGATATTTTGTTAATGAACCAGAATTGACGTTAAACTGTAGATATGTAAACTAAAGTGTGAAAAATGACCGTACAACGTCAAACCAATACAAGTAAGAAAAGTTTATGGCAAACTCTAATTACATTTTAAATCTTTTCATAAAAAATCTTTTTTGTGGTAATAAATTATTAATTTTTTAAAAACTCTCATTAGATTTTTTTAATAAAAATTCTAATGAAAAATAATCTAATAAGTTTCATTATTTACTTAGATTAATTCTAACATATCATTTTTTTCATAAAGTCAATATTTGTAACTATTGTGCTCCCAATATCTCAATCTATTAAATTAAAAACTAATTTAACTCCTTATTGTGTAAAACAACTGTAAATCAAATTTTAATGTCCAATTTTATCTCTGATCAAACTGATTTCCGTAGCGATATGTATTCATATTCTAACAATACACCTGTTTAACTCTTAAAAAAATTAGGGTTATTTAAAAGTTAACGCGTATGATAATTACGTCATTAATAACCAGTTGAAGTAAGAGCATGTAATAGCTATGTGAATCTGATTTAATTCAGCGATAAGTTCCGGCCATCCATCACAAGGATTGTCATTTTTATCTCCAGATTCACAACTAATTATCTGTTAAAGTTTTGGAACTTTGGTGGCCACACCTTGAATTTCCGCTCTACCATTGTTAAGAATGAAATGGATTGATTTGGTCACTTATTAATAGCTATAAAAAATAGCATTTGAGGGATTTTTACTACTCCCAAATTTAACTATTTTAAATATTACTATTGTAAATTTAACTATTTTAAATATTACTATATTTAACTTTTTAAAATAGTTACATTTATATTAATATGAATAGCAAAAATAGTTAAATTACTATTTTTGCTATTCATATTAATATAAATTTAACTATTTTAAATATTACTATTATTCGGGTTCGAGTCCCGGCGGTGCCATGGATGTTTGTAGTGGTTCGAATCCACTTTAAATCGTAGGTCCCGGTCTCATATGATCGTAGAGCGTTGCGGGGGCATTGTTACTCAGTGTCCGCGTAAATTTATCTTCAAGTTACATACGCCCCCTGGGATTTATGATAACATCTTTTGCAGCGCTTCGCCCCTTAAGGCATGGAAGACCAAACTGTCCAAGTGTTTGCCAGCTTTGAATTTTAGATAAAAAAAAATATTATAAATTTAACTATTTCTGCTATTCATGTTAATATAAATTTAACATTATATTAAATTTTAGAAAATACGAATTATAATACAAAGTGCTATTTTTTAATGCCCTGGAAAACTTAATTATAATACGTAGGAGATATCGATACATTTTATGCTAAAAAATATACAATTTTTCCCCAATACTGTAATACATTTTTTACGATTTTTTTTTGAATATTAAAAAATGGTATCCTTAAAAATACGTCAATAAATTTCATTTATAAAACAATTTATAATTATTTTAACTTATTTAGTATATTATATTATTTTAAAAAATTTTAAGACAGCTAAATATCTTACTAAGCAGATAATGTGAAAGGGACCTAATGGCCGAATTACCAGCGCTCTAGACTCTCGGTTCCACATGTTTCATGTTCCAGTCCAGGCGGTGCCATAGACGTTTATAGTGGTTCGAATCCACTTGCAACCGTACATTCAGTTCTAATATGGTTTTTGAGCATTGGGTGTACGGCTGACAACCGTACCCCTGTGAAAAAAAAACGTCTTGTGATCTGCCATGTGCGCACCTTCATAGCTCGAAACAACTACAGATTGAATATGAACTATACCATGAGCTGTTCCATCATGATGGGTTGTAAACCTTGAGCTGAGAAATATCTATTCCAATGATAATAGGTCTATATAGCCCGAGCCTTTTCTATAATAATTGTAGATAGTTAATCGTATGAATTGTGTGCTGCTTTAGAAAAATCTTTTATTTTCTACTTCTGATTGTAGCAAAAAAAAAAAAAAATGTTGGCATTTCACACAAAAATTAATGGAATACTGAATACTTCATGTTATGAACTTCATAACATATTGTTATGAATTTTTCACAACAAAAAGAATTCCAGTGATTTAATTTTAATCATGAAAAGAAATTACTATAAAAATAACCGTCCGATACAGACAAAAAAGAATCAAAGACAAATCAGAGACAAATACTTGGGAATTTATAAACTAACAAAAGTCGGAAAAAAGGCAGCTATTCCAATATACGCATTCCAGAAAAATCAAGCAAAGAAAATGGCAAGGTAAAGACACGACAACAAAAAAAAAAAATTAATCAAAAGAACAAAAACAATTTGCTTTCTTGCCATTTATCAAGTTTACGTTTAAGGCCTGAAACAATCTCTTGATCTGCCAAAAGATTGCATCCGAGAATCTGATTGATACAATCTCGAACGATCCACGTCTTGTTTCTGTCGGCCTTTTTACGGAGCTATTTCCGACTCGTGTAATGGGGAAATGAAAATTTTTAAATTATATATCATACTGCTCTGCCGCAACAGTCTCGAGATGATGGATCTCTCGAAAGGCACTGCCCCGAGAAGATTGATTCGGGAGACATGCCACGTGTTGGTTGAGGGGAAAACGCTCGAACAAAACGGAAATTTATATGATAGGAAAGATCTTAGAAAGTCTTTGCGATATTTGTTTTAGATCTTTTTCTTTTTGATGTTAAATGCAGCTTTCAGGAGCTTTGTGAGGAATAAAATATTCAGAAATGTTTGTGGGTTTTTTTAAAAATTTAGTTTTCATGGTAAAGATTTTTTTACAAATATTGATTTTACAATTTCTGATTTTATCACGAATTTTACGATATCAAATTTAATGAATCACATATATTTGAGTTCATTATAAAGATTTAATGCATTTTTTTTAAATTTTGGTTGAATACCAGCTAAGTCTTGTAGTCAAATTTTAAATATTGGTATAATCATATTTTTTAAAAATTCTGGATATTTTATGAGTTTTTAAATGTTAATGCATGTTCAACTAAATGATTATTTGTATCATAAAAGCATATTTTTCTTTTTGTTACTTACTGCTACACCCGCCACACTACTATTCCAATGAAAATAGGTTTATATAGAACGAGACGCTACAATAGTAATAGTAGATAGTTAATCGAATGAATAGTAGTTCTTGCTATGCAAAGAATTTTATGAAATATTTTTCACTTCTGATTACAGCAAAAAAAAAAAAAAAATAATAATAGATAAAAAAAAATAGTCGCATTTTTCTCAAAACTTAATAGAATAACAAAGTGTTCATAACGTAATGTTATGACGAATCCCAATAAATTAATTTCAATCAAAAAAAGAAATTACTATAGAAATAACAGGCAAAAACAATTGATACTTGTGGAGTTTATAAACTAACAAACGTCTGGAAATAGGCAACCATTCCAATATACAAATTCCAGAAAAGCAAGTAAAGAAAAAGGCAAGGTAAAAGACATGACAACGAGATAAATAAAAAAAATCAAAAGAACAAAAACATTTTGCTTTCTTGCCATTTATCAAGTTTACGTTTAAGGCCTGAAGAAATCTTTTTGATCTGTCAAGAGATCGCATCCGAAAATCTGATTGAAAAAATCTCGGAACGATCCCGTCTTTTTTTCGTCGGCATTTTCACGAAACTATTTCCGACTCGTGTAATGGGGGAAATGAAACATTTTTAAATTATATATCATATCCTCTGCCGGCAACAGTCTTGAGATGATGGATCTCTCGAAAGGCACTGCCCCGAGAAGATTGATTCGGGAGTCATGCCACGTGTTGGAATCGGAGGGGAAAACACTCCAACAAAACGGAAATTTATAGGATGGGAAAGATGCTATTTTGCAAACTATTTTCGATATTTGATTTAGATCTTTTTTTTTTTTTTATCTGAAATGCCGCTTTTAGGGACTTTGTGACAATGAAACATCTCCAGGAATATTTGTGGATTTTTTTTTAATATTTCGTTTCAAGGTAAAGATTTTTTTTTTTTTTTTATTTTATTTGCAAAATATGATGTTACCATTTACGGCATTTTACCACGAATTTTATGTCATCAATTTTAATGAATCACAAATATTTGAGTTCTGAATCTGAATCTTCTTAAAAGATTTAATGCATTTTTAAATTATCGGTTGGGTACCCGCTAAGCCTTGTAGTCAAACGATAGATATATTGGTAATCATATTTTTTAAAATTCTAAATGTTTTGTGAGTTTTGAAACATTTATACATGTTCAATTGAAGGATTATTTACTATACTATATTATATTACACTACACCACAATATACTATACTATACTATAATATACTATACCGCACAATTCTATTCTATACTACACCACGCCACACTATGCTATACTATACTATACTATACTACACTATACTATACTATACTGCACTACAATACACTACTATACCAATGAGAATAGGTCTATATAGTCCGAAACGTTACAATCGTAATAGTAATCAGTTAATCGTATAAATAATGTTTCTTGCTCTGCAAAGAATTTTATGAAATATTTTCCACTTTTGATTAAAGCAAAAAAAAAAATGGTGGCATTTTTCATAAAACTTAATAGAATAACAAAGTGTTCATAACATATTTTTATGAAGAATTCCACGAAATAATTTCAATCAAAAAAGAAATTACTATACAAATAACCATAAATACAGGCAAAAAAGAATCGATACTTGTAGAATTTATAAACTAACAAACGTCTGAAAAAAAGGCAACTATTCCAATATACACATTCCAGAGAAAGCAAGTAAAGTAAAAAGGCAAGGTAAAGACATGACAACGAAATAAATAAAACGAAATCGAAAGAACAAAAACAATTTGCTTTTCTTGCCATTTATCAAGTTTACGTTTAAGGCCCGAAGCAATCTTTTGATCTGTCAAGAGATCGCATCCGAGAATTTGATTGAAACAATCTCGGAACGATCCAGTATGTCTTTGTTTCTGCCAGGCTTTTCATGGAGCTATTTCCTACTCGTGTAATGTGGGAAATGAAAAATTTTTAAATTATCTATCATATCCTCTGCCGGCAACAGTCTCGAGATGATGGATCTCGAAAGGCACTGCCCCCGAGAAGATTGATTCGGGAGACATGCCACGTGTTGGAATCGGAGGGGAAAACGCTCGAAAAAAACGGAAATTTATAGGATGGGAAAGATTCTATTTTAGAAAGTCTTTTTCGATATTTGATTTAGATCTTTTTTCCTTTTTTGATATAAAATTCCAATGTTAGGAACTTTTTTGTAATAAAACATCTTCAGGAATGTCTGTGGTTTTTTTTTTTTGTAATTTGGTTTCATGGTAAAGATTTTTGCAAATTATGAGATTATCATTTCGTGTATTTTATCACGAATTTTCTGTTATCCATTTTAATGAATCACAGATATATGAGTTGTGAACCGAATCTTTTTAAAAGATTTAATGCGGGTTTTTTTTAAATGTCGGTTGGGTACCAGCTAAGTCTTGTAGTTCAACTATAGATATTGGCAGTCATATTTTTTTTAAAAATTATGTATGTTTTAAAACATTACACATCGCGTCGCATCACACTACTATTCCAATGAGAAGAGATCTATATAGGTCGAGACGATACAATAGTAATAGTAAATAGTTACAAATAGTGTTTCTTGCTGTGCAAAGAATTTGATGAATTATTTTCCACTTCTAATTAAAGCAAAAAATGGTGGCATTTTTCACAAAACTAAATAGAATAACAAAGTGTTCATAAAATATTGTTATGAAGAATTCCAGTGAATTAATTTCAATCATAAAAAGAAATTACTATAAAATAATCATCCGATACAGGCAAAAAGAATCGATAATTGTCGAATTTAGTTCGAAAATAAGTAGGCTTCCCAATATACACATTCCAGGAAAATCAAGTAAAAAAAAAAGGTAAAAACAAGACAACAAAAAAAAAAATGAAAAGAAACAAAAACAATTTGCTTTTCTTGCCATTTATCAAGTTTACGTTTAAGGCCTGAAGAAATCTTTTCATCTATCAAGAGATCCCATCCGAGAATCTGATTGATACAATCTTCCGAACGATCCACGTCTTTGTTTTTGTCGGCCTTTCGACGGAGCTATTTCCAACTCGTATGTGGGGGAAATGAAAATTTTTAACTTACATATCATACTCCTCTGCCGGCAACATCTCGATGATGATGGATCTCTCGAAAGGCACTGACCCGAGAAGATTGATTCGGGAGACATGCCACGTGTTGGAATCGGAGGGGAGAACGCTCGAACAAAACGGAAATTTATATGATGGGAAGACTCTATTTTGGAAAGTCTTTTCGATATTTGTTTTTATATCTTTTCGTTTTTTTGATAAAATGCAGCTTTTAGAAACTTTGTGAGAAATAAAACATCTTTAGAATTATTTGTGGGTTTTTTTATAATTTCTTTTTCATGGTAATGAATTTTTTTGCAAATTATAATTAACCATTTCTCTCATTTTGGCATAAATTTTATGTTATCAGTTTTAATGAATCACATATATTTGAGTTCATTAAGATTTAATGATTTTTTTAAATTTTCGGTTGAGCACCAGCTAAGTCTTGTAGTCCCTAAATATTGGTATAATCATAATGTTTTAAAATTCTGGATATTTTTGAGTTTTTAAACATTAATGCATGTTCAACTAAAGGATTATTTGTATTATAAAAGCATATTTTTTTGTTATTTACTTTCTGCTACACTACACTACACCACAGTACTATTCCAATGAAAATAGGTTTATATAGAACGAAACATTACAATATAATAGTAGATAGTTAATCGTATAAATAGTGTTCTTACGTTGATTACAGCAAAAAAAAAAAAATGATAATATTTTTTCAAAAACTTAATGAAATAACAAAGTGCTCATAACATATTGTCATGCAGAAAAGTGAATTAAAAAAATCTTAATTTACTAAAAAAATAATCATCCGATACAGGAAGAAAAAAAGAATCGGTATTGAGGAATTTAGTTGAAAAAAAAAAACGTTTAATGAAAATAACGAAAAGTACATAACAAAAACAAGGTTATGAAGACATAACCCAAAAAATAAAAACGGAATCAAAAGAACAAAAACAATTTGCTTTTTGCCATTTATCAACTTACGTTTGGCAATTTATAAACTCAACAATCGCATCCGAAAATCTGATTGATACAATCTCGGAAGCTCGTCTTTGTTTTTGTCGGCCTTTTTCACATTCCGAGAAATGAAAAATTTTAAATTGTATATCATATCTCTCTGCCGGCAACAAAAGATGATGGTAAAGACACTGCAACGAGAAGATAAATGAACGTGTTGGAAAGGGGAAAACGCTCCAACAAAACGGAAATTTTATGATGGGAAAAGATTCTTTTTGGAAAAGATTTTCGATATTTGATTTAGATATTTTTCTTTTTTGATGTAAAATGCCAAGCCTTTTAGGGACTTTGTGTCAAACGATGAACAGAATATTTGTGGATTAATCATATTTTTCAAATTCTAAAATTTTTTTTGATTTTAAAACTTTTACCACGAATTTTATGTTATCAATTTTAATGAATCACAAATATTTGAGTTCTGAATCTGAATCTTCTTAAAAGATTTAATGCATTTTTAAATTATCGGTTGGGTACCCGCTAAGCCTTGTAGTCAACCATAGATATATTGGTAATCATATTTTTTAAAATTCTAAATGTTTTTGTGAGTTTTGAAACATTTATACATGCAATTGAAGGATATGTATTATACTATATTATATTACACTACATACAATATACTATACTATAATATACTATACCGCACTATACTATACTATACTATACCATACTATACCATAATACTATTCTATACTACACCACGCCACACTATACTATACTACATTACACTACTATACCAATGAGAATAGGTCTATATAGTCCGAAACGCTACAATCGTGATAGTAATCAGTTAATCGTATAAATAATGTTTCTTGCTCTGGAAAGAATTTTATGAAATATTTTCCACTTTTGATTAAAGCAAAAAAAAAAAAAAAAAATGGTGGCATTTTTCATAAAACTTAATAGAATATCAAAGTGTTCATAACATATTTTTATCAAGAATTCAATGAAATAATTTCAATCAAAAAAAAAAAAAAAAATGAAATTACTATACAAATAACCATCCAATACAGGCAAAAGAATGGATACTTGTGGAATTTATAAACTAACAAACGTCTGGAAAAAGGCAACCATTCCAATATACACATTCCGGAAAAGCAAGTAAAAAGTAAAAAAAGGCAAGGTAAAAGACATGACAACAAAATAAATAAAACGAAATCGAAAGAACAAAAACAATTTGCTTTCTTGCCATTTATCCAGTTTACGTTTAAGGCCCGAAGCAATCTTTTGATCTGTCAAGAGATCGCATTCGAGAATCTGATTGAAACAATCTCGGAACGATCCAGTATGTCTTTGTTTCTGCCAGGCTTTTCATGGAGCTATTTCCGACTCGTGTAATGTGGGAAATGAAAATTTTTTAAATTATCTATCATATCCTCTGCCGGCAACAATCTCGAGATGATGGATCTCTCAAAAGGCACTGCCCCGAGAAGATTGATTCGGGAGACATGCCACGTGTTGGAATCGGAGGGAAAACGTTCCAACAAAACGGAAATTTATATGATGGGAAAAGATTCTATTTTGGAAACTATTTTCGATATTTGATTTAGATCTTTTCTTTTGATGTAAAATACAGCTTTCAGGGACTTTGTTTGTAATAAAACATCTAATGTCTGTGAATTTTTTTTTTTTTTAATTTGGTTTCATGGTAAAGATATTTTTGCAAATTATGAGATTATCATTTCGTGTATTTTATCACGAATTTTATGTTATCCATTTTAATGAATCACAGATTTGAGTTCATGAACCTGAATCTTTTTAAAAGATTTCATTTGGTTTTTTTAAATGTCGGTTGGGTACCAGCTAAGTTTTGTGAGTTCAACTATAGATTTGACAGTTCAATTTTTTTAAAATTATGTAATTTTTAAAAAATTTATTATATTCGCATCGCATCACACTACTATTCAATGAGAAATATCTATGATATTTGACACGGTACAATAGTAATAGTAAATAGTTTAAATAGTGTTTCTTGCTATGCAAAGGATTTGATGAATTATTTTCCAATTCTAATTAAAGCAAAAAAAAAAAAATGGTGGATTTTTGAACAAAACTTAATAGAATAACAAAGTGTTCATAAAATATTGTTATGAAGAATTCAGTGAATTAATTTCAATCATAAGAAATTATAAAATAACCATCCGATACAGGCAAAAAGAATCGATACTTTCGAATTTTGTTCGAAAAAAAATAAAGGCTTCCCAATATACATATTCAGGAAAATCAAGTAAAGAAAAGGCAAGGTAAAGACATGACAACAATATAAAAAAAAAGAAATCAAAAGAACAAAAACAATTTGCTTTCTTGCCATTTCGAAAAAGTTTAGAACATCCAGAAGAAATCTTTTGAGTTTCTGTCAAAATGATTAACATAAACTGGCTTAATCTGATTGATACAATCTCTAACGATCCATGTCTTTTTTTTTAAAGGCTCTCACGTGGAAGATTAATTTGAAAACTCGTGTAAAAGCGAGAGTTAAAAAAGAAAATTTTTAAACGGAAAGTATAAAATAAAATGCTCTGCCTGGAGCAACAGTCTCGAGATGATGGATCTCTCGATTTGAAGGTGCTAAAAATTGATTTCTGGAGACATGCCACGTTTGGAATTTTTGTGAACAAACGGAAATTTATATGATAGGAAAGATGTTAGAAAGTTTTGCGATATTTGTTTTAGATCTTTTTCTTTTTTGATGTTTACAGCTTTCAGAGCTTTTGAAATTAAACATCTTACTAGAATATTTTGGTTTTTTAAATTTCGTTTAATGTAAATTTGCATGTTTGCAAATTAAATAATTTAATCTTTTGAAACGAATTTTATGATATCCGTTTTAATGAATCGATATCTTTGTAGTTTTTGTAGAAGATTTATTTCATGTTTTTAAATATTGGTTAGGTACCAGATATTTGCTGATTGTTCTGATTTCACTATTTTGACAGCTTTAGAAAAAGTTCTATACTGATAAATGTAATATTAATTAATTAAAATATAATTTAAAAATTTATTTTAGTCTATATAATATTGCCCTTCGTTGGTCAGTTTCATTAAATATTATGATATTTGTTCTTATAAGTCCTTTTCTGCTGGAAAATAACAACGAAGATTTAAAAATATTAAACAAAATTACACATCAAGAATCACTATAATGTACTGAATCTTCAATTTGAAAAATGACAATCTGTTAAATGATCTATTGAAAAAATTACAATTTGTTCAGTGATCTATGATAAAAAATTACAAAATACAGATTTTATAGTATAAAATTGCATGAAAAATTATTTCGTTTTTTATGTTTATCATTAATAAGAACTTAATTTGATTATAATAATATAATGATTTATAAATAATTTTCTATTCGTAGATTCGGAATAGAAAACTGTTATATAGGAAAGTTTTTATGTTATAATGTTAATGAACGAATAACTGATTACATATGTTATAACTTATATAACATTTACTTTTATATATACTCATTATTATTATTTAAATGTACTCATCCATTGAAAAATTAGAGCATCCATCAGCATTTTAGAGTTTGTTGTAATACCATGATTAACGATAATTTAATCATTTCCTTCTCACCCAACAATTTTCAAAAGGATTTTCTAAAGGCTCTCACGTGGAAAGATAATTTGAGAGAAAACTCGTCGTAAAAGCGAAAGTAATAAAAGCGAAAAAAAGAAAACCTGAAGTAAATGCGAGTATAAAATAAA
This sequence comes from Caerostris extrusa, assembly GCA_021605095.1. Classification (NCBI taxonomy): domain Eukaryota; kingdom Metazoa; phylum Arthropoda; class Arachnida; order Araneae; family Araneidae; genus Caerostris; species Caerostris extrusa. The sequence goes on from BPLR01004634.1 coordinate 33,521, forward strand.
ATCTTTAAAGGCTTGGAGCACCGTGTGTTGGATTTAGCAGTATTTGATAGGTGCTAAAAATAAGCTCGTTTCCTGAAACGTAACGTGTTTGGACATCTTTTGTGAACAGATATAACTTCTGCGAACTGCACATTTATGATCAAGTTTTGTCCTTGGAAATGGCTTGGCTTTGTTTTAGGGATATTGAAATTCCTATATTTTACTAGTTTTAATTTTCAAAAATTAAAAATTAATGTAATTTGATAGCAATATTAAATAATTTAATATATTTTCAAAGTATATTTGAATCATCTGTTTTCAATATGAGATCTATATTTTTGGTAGAAAGTTATTTCTATTTTTATAGATGTGATAAAGACTTTATATTTTATTTTTGGATATTTGTTGGTTGATAGTATATTTGGTGACTGATAAATGTGGTATAATGCTTAAATATATAATTTAAATCTTTGCTTTTATTAACTCTATGATGTGCTTTTTGATAATTAAATTAAAGAATCGTCTAGTATTCACAAAAAGTACTTATTCGATTCCCTTACAATTCCTTTTCTGTTGAACAAAAATTACTATCTGTTAAGTGATCTATTGAGTAAAAATTACAAACTGTCAAAAATTAAGTAATCTATTGAACAAAAATTGCAATCTGTCAAGTGAGCTAATGAAAAAAAAAAAATTACAATCCGTTAAGTGATCTGTGGAACAAAAATTACAATTTGTTGAGTGATTTATTATAATAAATTGCAGTTTTTATGCCATTAAAAGGAACGTAATTTGATTATTTTTGATTTAGAACTTAATATAAATTAATAGATTCAGAGAATAGGAATCTAACAATATTAATACACGAATAACTGATTACATATGTTATAACTTATATAACATTTAATTTTTATAATATATTATTGTTTAAAGGTACTGATCCATTCGAAAAATTAGAACATCCATCAGCATTTTAGAGTTTGGTGTAATACCATGATTAACGATAAACTGAGTTTAATCATTTCCTTCGCACCCAACAACTTACAAAAGGATTTTCTAAAGGCTCTCACGCGGAAGATTAATTTGAGAGAAAACTCGTCGTAAAAGCGAAAGTAAAAAGAAAATACGAAGTAAATGCGAGTATAAAATAAAATCTTTAAAGGCTTGGAGCACCGTGTGTTGATTTAGCACTATTTGATAGGTGCTAAAAATGGCTCGTTTCCTGAAACGTAATGTGTTTGGACATCTTTTGTGAACAGATATAACGTCTGTGAACTGCAGATTTATGATCAAGTTTTGCCCTTGGAAATGGCTTGGCTTTGTTTAGAGATATTGAAATTCCTACATTTTACTAGTTTTAAATTTCAAACAGTTAAAAATTAATGTAATTTGCAAGGAATATTAAATGATTCAAATATGTTTTGAAAATAGATTAAATTATCTGTTTTCAATATGAAATCTGTATTTTTTTGTAGAAAATTATTATTTTTATAGATGTGATAAAGATTTTCTATTTTATTTTGGTCATGCGTTGGATGATAGTATAATTGATCATTAATAAAGGGGATATAATGCTTAAATATATAATTTGAATCTTTGCTTTCGTTAAGCCTATAATGGGCTTTTTGATAATTAAACCAAAAAAGAATCGTCTTGTATTTCACAAAAGTATTTATTCGATGTCTTTACAATTCCTTTTCTATTGAACAAAAATGTCACTTTTGTATTCATTTAAATTATTAACTATTACTTTCTAACAAATATTAACAAAACAAAATTGCAAAGAAACATTGACAAAATTGGAGGTCAGAAAATGGATCTTTTATTTAAACTATCGCTTAACAAGGTTCCTTCCTGCTTCTATTTAATGACGAACAGATATTCGAGATGACGGTAATTTTATCCACAAATATGGTTAAGATTTTCCATCTTCCCAACAACACTTTGCAACTCTTTTGCAACACTTTTTCACACTTGTAGCTCTGATCAATAAAAGATTTCAACAACATAGTTGTTAATCTTGTTTGTTTACACAGATGACTAGCACAATGCTGTCATTACTTGGCTATTATCACTGGTTGCTGTCATAACTTGGTCGTCATCACAGGTTGCTGGCTGCAACTTCACGTCAACATAGATGACTGGCACAAGGCTACCATTATTTGGTTGCCTACACAGATGCCGAAGCACAAGATGTCACAACTTGAGTATCATCACATTAGAATTCTGAATATCTCTCATTTCTGAAATTTTGAATATCTTTCATCGTCTAATAACAATTAAAAATAATACACAAAATAAAAATTCGTTTTTAAATAAAAAAAAAAAAAAAAAAAAAAGTTAGAGCTTAACATTTGTTTACCGAAATAATGCACGGATATTTTACATTCCCAAATAATTTTCATCAATTATTATGTATTTATTAAAGAGCGTCAATTAGAAAGCTTTGTGCTAGCCATCTGTAGTGATAATTAAGTTTGTAGCAACTTGTGCATTTGATCTGTGAGGACAGACGCTTGCAATATCCATCTGTGATGCGGCACTTATTCATAATTTATACTTTACCTCACCCCATATCCGGGTCTATAGAGCCCCTTGGTTATAAAGATGTGGGTGGTAAAATAATAATATTTTTAAAAATTACAAGAATACAATCAATTATAATACCGTAAAGGAAAATACATTGTGTTACCATGTAGCTAACGTGCAATGAATGTAGCGAAAAATATATAAAATAGGAGGAATAAATAATAGTCATCAGTATGAGATAAAGGAAGTATGCCATGGGATACAGATTATTATAACGACTTTTTATTTCTATGAAGAATGAAATACTTTTGTTGAGAGTGATAGAATAAGTCCTTAGAATTCAATTTGTATTTCAAGAGTAATGGTTTCTTGGGATGATTAATTGTTCGTTTTCTTTTATAAAGTCATTAAATTGATGATTTTGTATCTTGTATATAGTTTGTATATTATATTTCTCTGCCAATGAATGTAAAAAGACTTGGAAGGAATTCTTAAGATGCCATGATTCTGTAAGAGGACAAGTAGTTGCATAAAGTGGAACTGTTCTCCAGTTCCACAATAGTAAGCAAAATCATCAAACCATCTTCTGAAAGGTTGAATCTTTTGGAGTAATGTATTGGACCATGACCAATTGTTAGTTGTTCTTTTTTCTCTAGAAAGAATTATGGAATCTTTTGAGACTTCAGAAGGTATGATACTTTTTCACTATGTTGTTATGATTCCAATTTCGTTGCCAATCCCCCTAATAGACAATCATTCCTGTTATTTTTGAGAAATAATAATACGTACTGAAGACGAATTATCTCACCATACATAATGAGGCACTCTTACTTTGTTCCAAATACACTTCATAAATATTCACTTCAAGTGACAATATTTATCTCTCAAACAAACACAGAATCACACACTACATTTTACATATAGGAGTCAAACAAAAGGTTCTTGTGTATTTTCATTGCCTATTACAAAAATATGGACATTATGGGCCTGTCTCCAATTGACCTTATGGTTCGGTTTGTCGCTCTGTCATTTTTGTACACACTTTTTTGGCTAATGCTCAAATAGCCTAAATGATATTAATGCTCAATTAGGCCGTAGCATTTTTATCACAGGAAGAGTTTTGACATTTATTCCTAGGAGAGAGGAATGTATATTCTTTAAAGTACAGAATAAGAATGCTCTGTAATATACACATCCTCAAATTTGAAAGTAGACGAACAGTGTTGTGGGTAATTATATTACACGTAATTTTTGTTTTGTACTAATGAGAACAACCTGTCATTCAGATCTGACAGATATTAAGTGTCATGGACAATGAGACCACATGAAATTAGCGATTGTCTGTGTGATCTTCACAGGTCGAAGCGATTACAAATGGAATATGTACTACTCATGAGTTGTTCCATTATAAGTGGTGATAGACCATAAGTTTAGGATTGTTTTGGTTTGTCGCTCTACGGTCATTTTGGGTGCATACGAAGGTTAAACAGACCGAGACTTACAGTTTAACGTGGATTCCGATCCACTAACAAATATAAATGCTACCCCCAGGAATCGAATCTGAAGCCTGTGGTGCCAAAGGCCAGAGTGCTAGACAATTGGTCATTAAGCCACCCATGTGCGGAATGTATTTTGTCTTTAACAAGACTATTGCACCAGAATTCGAAAACTTCATATTTTTTATATTTTTAATAATATCATAGTAATATAGTTTCCAATTATTAAAAGTCTATCACTCATGGCAACCTCATTTTTACATATCGACACTATAAATTGCTCTGAAAATGTTAAGTACTAAGTATCATTGAATTAAATATCCTCGTATTTAAAAAGTAATTGCCCCTTGTCAACACACAGGATCGTCTCAATAAAACGACTTCATTAAACCGAGAACAGGCGAGTCGCTTTAGAAAATTGCTAATGAAGAATCGGCCTTATCCTTATCTAGATTTCGACATTTATTGTCCCGATCGACTAATTAACGCGCTAATGAGAAAATGCTCGATTAATTACGCCCCCTGATCGCCGCATCGAATCAAGTTTTAATCAGCACTTAATGTAACCGAGTATCATTTAACAGGCTTTTTTTCTTGTTTTGAATTTTCCATTTTAGTTCTCTAGATTCAATAAATTCTTTGATATCTACACGAATGGTTGTGTTGTAATTGTGTTAAATTGTAATTAAGCTATTTTATTATTGTTATATAATTAATTATTTGATTCCATCAATTAATAATTGAATTACTTATTTTTATTGAAGTCAAATTTCATCAAAATAATCAGAAAATATTTCATCAGTTCATCTAGTTCAGAAAAAAAATGTGGAGTCATTGTAAAAAAACTGGATTCGTTAAAAAAAAAAAACGTGGAATTGTTGTAAAAAAAAAAATTTGGGAGTAGTTATAAAAAAAAGTGGAGTCGTTGGTAAAAACGTGGAGTCATTGATAAAAACATGGAGTCATTTTATGCAAGATCTTGGATGTTAGAAATAGAAATTCGTTGAGAAACTGTATCATTTTAATTTCACTCATTATTTTGTTGGTCTATAATATAATATATATGTTACAGGTCTAATTGGCGCTTTCTCTTTGTTAAATCTTATATGGATAGAATTATCCATACATTTCTCAATATTATTCCATTTATGGTGTAAAAGCAATCACTTCGTCCCGATGGTCTTACATTAGGGTAGCCATTGTAAAATACTACCACACGAATGTCAACAATAATGCATGGGCGATTGCTTTGTGTAGAGATAATTCAATTTTCACATAACCACTTATTTGACTATTGCTGCCTTTTAAGATTTATACAGAATCTTTCTCTTTTATAAAAGTACGAGTAACTATTGTTAAAGTTACAAAAATCTAAAATAGTGCAAGCATTTTTAATGTGTTAAGCACTAAGTATCATTGAATTAAATGACCACGTATTTAAAAATTGCCCCTTGTCAACACACAGAATCGTCTCAGTAAAACGACTTCATTAAACCTAGAACAGGCGAGTCGTTTTAGAAAATTGCTAATGAAGAATCGGTCTTATCTAAATTTTGACATTTATTGTCCCGATCGACTAATTAACGCGCTAATGAAAATGCTCGATTCATTATGTCCCCAGATCGCCGCATCGAATTAAAAGTTTTTAATCAGCACTTAAGTTAGTATCATTTAATAGGCTTTTTTTCTTGTTGTTTTGAATTTTACATTAATTCGTTTTCGAATATCTGATTTTGGATTGGTTCTTTAGATTCAATGAATTCTTCTTTTGATATCTACAAAGGTTGTTTGTTATAATTGTGCTAAATTGTAATTAAGTTATTTTATTGTTATATAATTGATTATTTGAGTCCATCAATTAATAAATGAATTACTTATTTTTATTGAAGTCAAATTTCTACAAAAAAATCAGAAAAATGTTCGTCAGTTCACATAGTTCAGGAAAAAAGAACGTGGAGTTGTTATAAAAAAACGTGCAGTAGTTGCAAACAAAAACAACAACGTGGAGTCATTGTTAAAAAACAACATGGAATCCTTGTTAAAAACCATCATGGAATCTGTAGAGTCATTGTTAAAAAACAACTTAGAATCATCTTAAAAACAATCTGGAATCGTTGTTAAAAAACACCATGGAATCATTGTTAAAAAACACCATGGAATCATTGTTAAAAAACACCATGGAATCATTGTTAAAAAACACCATGGAATCATTGTTAAAAAAGCACCATGGAATCATTGTTAAAAAACAATATGGAATCATTGTTAAAAAAATTGTGGAGGCATAGTTAAAAAAAAGGGCAGTTATTGTTAAAAAAACGTGGAGTCATTGTGTGCAACATCTTGGATGTTAGGAACGGATTGGAAAGTGATTAAATAGATCTTGTCTAAAATATTAAAAATCGTTTGAGAAGCTGTATCATTTTTAACCACACTCATTATTGTTGGTCTATAATATAACAAATATGTTACGGGTCTGATTGGCACTTTCTCTTTGTTAAATTTTATATGAATAGAATTATCCATAAATTTTTCAGTATTATTCCATTTATGGTAGAAAAGCAATCACTTCCCCCTGATGGTACTTACAATAGGGTAGCCGTTATAACATGCTACCACACGAAGGCCAACAATAATACATGGGCGATTGCTTTGTGTGCAAGAGATGATTCAATTTTCACATAACCACTTATTTGACTATTGCTGCCTTTTAGATTTATACAGAATCTATTTCTTTTATAAAGGTGTCCCATACGAGTTACTATTGTTAAAGTTGAAAATCTAAAATAGTAACAAGTATTTTTAATGTGTTAAGCACTAAGTATTATTCAATTAAATATCCTCGTATTTAAAGTAATTGTCCCTTGTCAACACACAGAATCGTCTCAGTAAAACGACTTCATTAAACGTAGAACAGGCGAGTCGTTTTAGAAAATTGTTAATGAAGAATCGGTCTTATCTAGATTTTGACATTTATTGTCCCGATCGACTAATTAACGCGCTAATGAGAAAATGCTGGATTAATTACGCCCCTGATAGCCGCATCGAATCAAAAAGTTTTAATCAGCACTTAATGTAACCAAGTATCATTTAACAGGCTTTTTTTTTTTTTGTTTTGAATTTTCCATTAATTTGTTTTCGAATAGATGATTTTGGATTAGTTCTTTAGATTCAATGAATTCTTCTTTTGATATCTACAAAAGGTTGTTACATTATAATTGTGTTAAATTGTAATTAAGCTATTTTTTATTATTATATAATTAATTATTTGATTCCATCAATTAATAAATTGAATTACTTATTTTATTGAAGTCAAATTTCTACAAAAAAAAAAATCAGAAAAATGTTCATCAGTTCATCTAGTTCAGGAAAAAAAGAACGTGGAGTTGTTATAAAAAAAACGTGGAGTAGTTGTTGCAAACAAAAAAACAACGTGGAGTCAGTTGTTAAAAAACAACATGTGGAATCCTTGTTAAAAAAAAATGTGGAGATTATTAAAAAAAATGTTAGAATCATCTTAAAAGAAATCTGGAATCATTGTTAAAAAACACCATGGAATCATTGTTAAAAAAAAGTGGAATCATTGTTAAAAAACAATATGGAATCATTGTTAAAAAAAATTGTGGAGCATAGTTAAAAAAGTGGAATTATTGTTAAAAAAACGTGGAGTCATTGTTGCAACATCATGGATGTTAGAAAAACGGATTGGAAATTGATTAAATAGATCTTGTCTAAAATATTAAAAATCGTTTGAGAAGCTGTATCATTTTTAACCACACTCATTATTGTTGGTCTATAATATAACAAATATGTTACGGGTCTGATTGGCACTTTCTCTTTGTTAAATTTTATATGAATAGAATTATCCATAAATTTTTCAGTATTATTCCATTTATGGTATAAAAAATCACTTCCCCCTGATGGTACTTACAATAGGGTAGCCGTTATAACATGCTACCACACGAAGGTCAACAATAATACATGGGCGATTGCTTTGTGTGCAAGAGATGATTCAATTTTCACATAACCACTTATTTGACTGTTGCTGTCTTTTAAGATTTATACAGAATCTATTTCTTTTAGAAAAAGGTGTCCCATACGAGTTACTATTGTTAAAGTTGAAAATCTAAAATAGTAACATGTATTTTTAATGTGTTAAGCACTAAGTATTATTCAATTAAATATCCTCGTATTTAAAGTAATTGTCCCTTGTCAACACACAGAATCGTCTCACTAAAACGACTTCATTAAACCCAGAACAGTCGAGTCATTTTAGAAAATTGCTAATGAAGAATCATTGTCCTTATCTAGATTTGACATTTATTGTCCCGATCGACTAATTAACGCGCTAATGAGAAAATGTCATTAATTACGCCCCCTGATCGCCGCATCGAATTAAAAGTTTTAATCAGCACTTAATGTGACCGAGTATCATTTAACAGGCTTTATTTTTTGTTGTTTTCAATTTTTCATTAATTTGATTTTGGATTAGTTGTTAGATTCAATGAATGTCATCTAGTACAAAAATTGTTGCATTATAATTGTTTTGAATTGTAATTGCGAGTCATTGTTATATAATTAACTATTTGATTGTTAGAAAAAGAATGAAGTCATTTTGTTAGAAAACTTCAAAAAAAATAATTGAGAAAAAGAGTCATTAGTTAGAAAAAGAGTCATTGTTAAAAATATGTGGAATCATTGTTAAAAAAAAAAAAGTGGAGTTGTTAGAAAAAGTGGAGTCATTGTTAGAAAAATTGGAGTCATTGTTAAAAAAAATGGAGTCATTGTTAAAAAGTGGAGTCATTGTTAGAAAAAGGGGAGTCATTGTTAGAAAAAGTGGAGTCATTGTTAGAAAAAAGTGGAGTCATTGTTGAAGAAAGTGGAGTCATTGTTGAAAAAGTGGAGTCATTGTTGAAAAAGTCATTGGAGTCATTGTTAGAAAAGTGGAGTCATTGTTGAAAAAAGTGGAGTCATTGTTTAAAAAAGTGGAGTCATTGTTGAAAAGTGGAGTCATTATTAAAAAAAGTCAAGTCATTGGAGTCATTCCGAGTCAAAAGGTGATCTTAGATGTTTGTTATGCGTCGGAATCCACTTTAAAATAGATCCGGTCTAAAATATTGAAAACCATTTGAGAAGCTGTATCATTTTTACCCAGTAAAAAGATAACATCTTCTTTTCTAAATCTGCCATCCGGTAGAGGCCAACAATGGCCATGGTCGATTGCTTTGTGTCAATGACGATAATTGATATTAAACATGAAATTAAAGACTATTTTATAGTTATTTCACCATTTATACAAAATGTTATCTTTTTATAAAGCATTACGAGTTACTATTGTTTCCAAGTGTATAAATTAAAATAGTAAGTTTTTAGCTTACCTGCGTACCTTAACATTTAAAACATAAATTATCTATGCTTTAAATGTCTTTAAAAGTATTAAAATTTGATTTACGACTTTTTTTTTTTTAATTCCATTGAAATCTGTTTGATCAAAACATATAAAAAATATTGCGTCACCAAATACAAATGGAAAATAAGTTTTGTAAATTTCAAAACAAAGACTATGTGATGATGTAACAGTTTTAACTTTCATGTTTATTCGAGTCATTACAATGTTTTCTCAATCATAACTCTGTTTTGCAAAGTGTGCGTTATCATAATTAACATTTTTGAGTACAATTTTCTGTTGAAAAGTTTTCTGTGTAGGGAACATAACTTTTGTTTCAGAATTATTCATTTTTTGATTAATTTTTAAAATCATTTAAATCTTTTAAGTCTGCATAAAATATATAAAATCAAACAATCTTCACTCAGAGCATTTTATAATCAACAATATGTTTATCACGATAACTTCTGGAATTCATCGATAGAAATATAATTTATATAAATATCTTTTATATAAATTTAAATGAATGGATTTGATTTTCTTCAATATCTCCTCACAGATTTCATTACATCTAAAATTAAGCTGTTCATTAAATTTCATTATTTTTAATATTCCTGCAAAATATTATAATATGCTTAACACAATGTAAAATACATTGTTAACATATTTTGATTAGCATATATTTGTATATAATGTTTAGTATTTGGCCAAATCGCAGAATAAGAAGCATTGGATTTTGACGACTTTTTTTGTGTCCCCAATGGGCGTTAAGTCGGCCAAATGTGGTTTCTTGTATTGTTTACAATTCACTACTTTTACAATCGCAACCCAATACTTGGCGCGCTTTGGTGAAGGTTTTTTTTTTTTGACGCCAAATCTTAACGGCCCCTATTCTGCTTTTTTTAATTTGTTTTAATACAAAGTGCCTGGTATTCAAAGTCAGTAACAGTATTTGTCTTCATAGTCAATTTTTCTCATTTTGACAGAATTTTTATTCCTGAATGATATTTTTATTCAATTGTTATATTTATTAACTACTTCACTTGAAAATTCGGTTTGATTAAAAATAAAATTTAGAAATTTGACATGAACACTTCCCGTATTTTTATTCACTTTCAATATTCTGTAATGATATCGAAATATTCTATTCCTAGAATATCAGGATTTTCTGTCCAAATTTGATGTTATTATTTACGGGTAATTACTTATACATAATCGTGTGGATTTTTCTATATTTTTACATATATTTAACTGATTTTCACGTATGCGCACTTCTCGTCCGATTTTTCATAAATATTTTACTCCGTGTTTAGACTTGGATTGAATGTAGAAAATATAATATTTTTAATTTGTGATTCTATTGTCTTTGGCGCTCGGTGCCTTTAAACTGTTGGTGCCTGTGTAATATGACTGGGGCCTGAATGGCCGAGTGTCTAGGGCTCTGGTCCTCTGTGACCCAGGTTTCAAGTTCGAGTCCTGGCTGTGTCACGAACGGTTGTACTGTTTCGGAATCCACTTTACGCCGTAGGTCCTGTTCTCATATGACTATAAAAGCGTCACGGAGCCAATCAGACTTCTCCCACCCACATCATTCGCAAACTGTATAGGAGAAACTCATGTCTAGGCACAGTGGTGGGATGTAGTGTAGTGCAGTGCAGTGGTCTAATATGACTGTAGAGCTTTGGGCGTAGGCCTGACAATCTTACTCTGTAAAAAAACCATCTCCTGTCTCGAAATCTGCTGCTTTGCCCACCACGGGCTGTAATACCAAGGAATTTATATTCTATTCTCTCTGGGTATTTGGCTATATTTTTGAACATCCATTCTTTTTCATCCAATAAGAAATTTAATTATATTTACTCATGTATAGCAGATAGCTAGGATAGCAGAAAAGGAGGTCTGAGATCAGTACAATGACCACGTAAGTCGGTAGAAATGTCATGCGTATGCAAATATCAGGAACGAAACGTCGGAGCGACGTGAGCGTACTCAAAAACGCGTGATGTCGGCGCGCTCAGCTCAACAGTTTAATAAAAGGAAGGACGGAGACGCAATTCAACAAATTCACTGCAAGCGCCAGTGAGTCAGTTCGTGAAATATGGCTGGAAGAAATCACCTGGACGACTTCACGCGCGGAAGAATGATCGGAAAGCTGGAGGAGGGGCGTACTGTCACCAGTTTAGCCGCAGAGTTCGGAATCAACAAAAGTGTCGTTTCGCGCTCTTGGAAAGCGTTCCAAACCACAGGAACAGCTGTTAGAAAGGTTGGTGGTGGCCGCCCGAGGAAAACAACTGCAGGATGACCGATATATCGTCCTGCAGGCGAAAAGAGACCGACAGTAGGCAGCAAGAGCCATTGCTCAGCAACTCTGTACAGCAATGGGGCGACAAGTGTCGCGGTTTACTGTGGCCAGATGCCTTCATAAAGTGGGCCTATTCGCCCGCAGTCCTGAAGACGGTGATTGCTATTGTGAGGAGGTACTCCTTCCCCATGTACGTCTGTTCCGAGGTGCCATTGGCCCAGACTTCATTTTTATGGATGGTAATGCACGGCCACATCGGATTCTTACTGTTGAGGAGCTACTGGAAACTGAAGATATCACTCGAATGGATTGGCCAGCGTACTCCCCAGATTTAAATACCATCGAACATGTGTGGGATGCTTTGGGAGACGCATTGCAGCAGGCTTACATCCTCCGGAGAACTCCCAACAACTCAAAGATGTTGATTGAGGAATGGGCACTCCTATCGCAAGAAATGTTGCATCAGCTGGTTCTGAGTATGCGGAGAGGGTGCGAAGCAACCATTGCAGTGTGGGCAGGGCATATCCCATATTAAGGAACATCTGCTTGTTGTTCTTCCTCTTGGATAGACAATCATAAATCACGATACTATGCTTTCAATAAAGTTGTTTTTGTTTGATTCCATACCGTATGCATTGTATTCCTTTTTCAGCGCCGATGCTTTCGTCATCCTTTACGTACATAATACTCTCCCTCATTTCTGAATGGCATGTCTGTCAGATGATTTCTCGTGGAGGTATGGCAAAACACCCATCTGTTGCTTAAATTTTACACACCAGTGTACACCAGTTTTGCACGACAGTGTAAAACATGATATTTTATTTGTACTCTAAGAAAAGTATTTCAACTACACGAGACTCTTTTAAAAGCACAAATCCTGTACAAATTGAGGAAGCTAATGTTTGCTTTCAAGATGTTTTTAGTTAAACATGGATATCGCTGTCAATGATATGCAATAATCTGATAAAATTTTATTTGACTTTAAGTCTATTTATTTATTCGTTGAGACGTTTTATCACTTTAATAAGACATTCAATTGAGACTCTTGTAAATAATATGTTATCTTAGTTTTTGATTTAATCTTGCAATTTATTTTTTAAATTTTCTGCAATATTTGTAATTATATCTAATATTATATATTTAAGAACTTCTTCAATGGCTCCACAGTTCCATTTTACTCAAAGGCCACCTGACTACTGGTAGTTCCTGAAACATGTGATGTTTTTCTTTTACTGATAAGTATAAGGTTGTCAGCCTACGCCCAAGTTCTACAGTCACATTAGACCTAGGGCCTAAATGGCAGAGTGTCTAGCAGTTTGAAGCTCGGTGCTACAAGTTTCGGATTGACATGGATGTTTTGTAGAGTTCGGAATCCACTTAAAGCCGTAGAACCCAGTCTATAATATGACTGTAGAGCTTTGGGTGTAGAGATGACAACCCTACCTCGTAAAAAGAAAACAATTCCTATCTCGAAAACTGCTAGTAGGCACATAGTCTTCGCTCATCATACGCTGTAATGCTAGGAAGTTAGTATTTAAATTTTATTTGGTCGGGTACATAATTATATTTTTGTACATCCATTCTTTTTCAAAGAATAAGCAATTATTTGATTACATTTACTCATCTATTTTGAAAATCTATTGTATCATGAAATGATTTTTTTTTATTTAAAAAAACAATTTGAGTTATTATTATTAAATGAAAATTTATTTCCTGCCTTTTGCAGTGGGGGAAGTAAAACATGATATTTTATTAGTACTCTAAGAAAAGTATTTTCACTGCACAAGACTTTTTAAAAGCACTCTCCATCTAGTACAAATGGAGGACGGAAAATATATAAAGTATAACCCTTCGGGAAAGCAGATAGGGGAAAACTCAAAAGTCCCATCATTTGCTGGTATTTCGGTTGCAACTGTTGAAGATTTCTGTGCTGTAAACATTCCCTCTGAAACCTTACGAGACCCGTATATTCAATATACGAAGTTACAATAAAACATCCTTCAAGGAAAATAAAAAGAATGCAATATGTCTTTTCAATTCAATTTGTGACTCGCATACTGCACAGTAAGGTTTCGCTTTCCACAGAAATAAGGATCCTTGCATGTCAAACATGGAAAAAGATTTCAGCGCGATACTTCCGCAAGGAAATGTCGCTAATAAAAGATATTCCTCCGCAGAGCTGTCGTAAGAAGAATGTTACAAAAAAACAGATATTCGCAGAGCACAATTTAATACATAAATTTGAATGTTAAGTGGATGTAACAGTTGTTAGCATATAAAAACGGAAAGGTTTATTTTTTCTTTGATTCTGTTACTTTTTACACGTGCTATATTAGTATTATAGAAAATGAGCTATTGATAGTTTAGTTAAATATAAATGTCTCCTTTTGTATATTTGTACAATTTCTGGAAAGACTTTTTCTCGCAATTCGTTATTTTTTACATAGAGATTGCTAATGTTGACTTTCAAGATGTTTTTAATAAAAACATGATTATCTTTATTTTATACTCGTATTTACGCTGTCAGGCTTTAGGCTGTAGGTGTCTGTTAAACCCTCGTGTGCACAAAATGACCATAGAGCGACAAATCAAACCAAACGTTGTCTATGGTATACAATATTCGATAAAATTTTATTTCACTTTCAGTCTATTGATTTATTCATTGAGATATTTTATTACTTTAGTAAAACCCTGTAAAAATAAACATCTCCTATCTTGGAATCTGCTAGTAGATAGACAACCTTAGCTCACCATAGGCTGCAATGCAAGGGAGTTTAGATTCTATTCTCTCTCGATAATTAGTTAAAATATGAGCATCGGTTCTTTTTCATCCAATAAGCAATTATTTAATTATATTTAATCTTCTAGTTTTAAATCTATTATATCGTGAAAAGGTTTATTTTTTATTTAAAAAAAATATTTGAGTTGTTATTATTAAATGAAAATTTAATTTATTGCATTTGCAATGGTGAAAATAAAACATGTTATTTTATTAGTACTCTAAGAAAAGTATTTTTACTACACAAGACTCTTTTAAAAGCACTCTCATCTAGTATAAATGGAGGAAGGAAAAATATATAAAGTATAACCCTTCGGGAAAGCAGATAGGGAAAACTCAAAAGTCCCATCATTTGCTGGTATTTCGGTTGGGAACTGTTGAAGATTTCTGTGCTGTAAACATTCCTTCTGGAAACCTTACGAGACCCGTATATTCAATATACGAAGATACAAAAAACATTCTTCAAGAAAATAAAAAGATTGCAATATGTCTTTTTCAATTCAATTTGTAACTCGCATATTGCACAGTAAGGTTTCGCTTTCCACAGAAATAAGGATCCTTGCATGTCAAACATAGAAAAAGATTTCAGCGTGATACTTCCGCAAGGAAATGTCGCTAATAAAAAGATATCCCTCCTCAGAGCTGAAGAATGTTACAAAACAGATATTCGCAGAGCACAATTTAATACATAAATTTGAATGTTAAGTGGATATAACGGTTTTCAAGATTCTTTTAGTTAAACATGGATATCTTTATTTTACATTTGTAATAAAGTTTTAGTGATATACAATATTCTGATAAAATTTTATTTTATTTTATGTCTATTTTTTTATTCATTGAGACGTTTTATTACTTTAATAAAACACTAAATTGAGTAATCAATTGAGTCTTATTAATTATAATTAATAAGATTCACTTAATTACTCAATTGAGTATTAATTATTATTTAATCAATTAATTCAATTAATTAATTAAGGGAGTCAATTATAATTAATAATTTTCTGCAATTTTTGTAATTTTATTAGTGTTATATAGTGAGAAGTATGATTGGGCTCTGTGACATTCTACAGTCATATGAAACCAGGACCTACGGCTTCAAGTGGATTCCGATCACTATAAACATTCATGGCACAGCCGGGACTCGAACCCGAAACCTGTTACATCGAGTGCAAAGCTTTAGACACTCGGCCATTCAGGCCCACAGGTGGATTCTGAAGCATGAGATGTTTTTCTTTGTACTGTGTATTAGCAACTCTAAGCTCTACAATCATATTAGATGAGTACCTGCGGCTTAGACTGCCTGATTTCCAATTGAATAGCGCTCTGGAATTTGGCACCACAGGCTTCTGGTTCGAATCCTGGTCGGTGGCATGGATGTTTGTTAGTGGTTCGTAATCCACGTTAAACTGTAGGTCCAAGTCTAATTAGCCCAAAGTGTGCAAAAAATGACCGTAGAGCGACAAACCGAACCGAACCAAATCTACGGTTTAAAGTGGATTCCGAACCACTACAAACATCCATGGCAACGTCGGAACTCGAACCTGAAACCTGTGGCACTGAGCACTAGTCACTCGGCCATTACCTTTTAAATGTTTATAGATTTTACGTTCATTTTGAAAATTATTTAATTTAAAATAATTCAGTAAATACTGCAAATAACTGGAAAATGTTAATTACATTTTCATAATGCTTGTAATTTCTGATAATTATAATTACTTTTCATTTGTAATGCAAACAAATAATAGTTACAGTAAGTAATTATCATTAAAAGTTAAACGATGTATCCGTTATCTTTCTTACTAAACTCTAACTACTTCTTCGACTTTTGACATTAAAATATTTACTATTACGTAATGAATATTTAAATTTAAAGTCACCTAGGAGAATCAAAACCTGACATTTTAGACAAACATTTCCCCCTCATCAATCTTGAGGAATCTCTTCTCATTTGAAACCACGAGCTGCTCAATCGACCTTGAAATAACCTGGATCCAACTCATTTAACTTTCCACATAAAGTATAGTAAGTTGCTTTTACAACTTTGTCGATCAGAATATGACTCAAAATATATTTCGTCACATCTCACTGAATTTAAGGTTCAGTGTTTAACAGATTGTTCATTTTAAAATGTTCAATATCATGTACAGTTAAATGTTAAACCATGCATTATATATCTAGATTCAGCTTTTATAACAATTTTAACATTAAAATTATATGCATAACGTATGTTATAATGGAGCCTGATGGTCAAGTGAGTAGCGCTTGGTTCCACAGATTTCAAGTTTGAGCCCCAGTGGTGTCATTGATGTTTGTAGTGATACGCAATCCCCTTTAAACTGTAGGTCCGGGTCAAATATGATTGTTGTGCGTAGGGCTGACAGCATTGACCAGCTAAAAAAAAACAACTCCTGTATCAAAATCTGCCAGTAGACAGGCAGCCTTAGACCATCACGGGGCTTTTCTGCCAATGAAGAACTTTTTATATATTGGGCCTGATGGCCGAGTGATTAGCGCCCGGTGCTACAGGTTGCAGATTCGAGTCCCAGTGGTGCCATGAATGTTTGAAGTGGTTTGGAATTCACTTTCATATTTCGAAATATGCTAGCTGGCAGACGGTCTTGGCCCACCAAGGGGGTTGCAGCGTCTTTGAAGAAGACAGGGGTACAATAGGGGTGAACAATAGGTAGAGATAATTATGGGTAGGAGATATTAATTTATGGATATATTTGAATATTTACTAAGTCCAGCTACTTTTCTGTTTCTATTAAAATTAATACAGGGAGATAAGATAACAAATTAAGTGTCACATAAATAAATAATCAAGATTGAATACGATTCCACGCTATGACGCACAAATAGAAAAAGTGCATGAATGTATAAAAAAGACATTAAGAAAATGTCGACTTGTTAAAATGCTTTGAATAAGGATATCCTTTTTTATCATGTGTAAGGGGTTTTTTTATCATGTGATAAGGATATTAGTAAAAGTAGCTCATTTTTTTGCGTGTTAAATGAAAACATAATTTAAATAGCTTTCTTATATATAAAATGGTATAATATGAAGTATACATGGTTTACCAATTATTAAATAACTTTCATATTCAATTGACAGCAATTTTAAAAATAGTAATCTAAATTGACTTCTATTGAAATGTTTCTATTTAGTCTGAAATAGCGTTTCTAGTATTTGCTCGTAAAATAAATCCTACGCGGAAAATAAATACGCGGAAAATAAAGATATTCTTGTATCATGCAATTTCACTTGCAATAAATCAATTTGCTTAAAAATTTCCGTTTTCGCGTTAAGAAATGTTGTCTGGCGGCATAGCGATGAAGACGTAAATAAATTGTTTCGTTCTCTTTAAAAGGAAATTTCCATTTAATAAATCTGAAATAAATTGTTTGAATATCGGGTCAGTTTTGCTTTTAATTTCCGTTTGTAAATCCTTTTGCTACTATGTTTGGTTTTGTTATTTAAATCATCTATTCTTTATCTCTTAAACGATAAATTACTCTGAAATAACTGAAAAGATCCTATATAATTTTTATGTCTCACAGAAGTCTGATATTGGAATATGAAATTAATAAAATTTTAATATTTTTAAATTTGTGATGTCCTATAATTGCTGAATTAGTTAAACCTTTTAAACCCCAAACCTTTTTCCATTGGAAGGAAGTGAATAAACTTGATTTTTCGCATTTATAAGATAACAACAGGGATTAAAAATAGGGTTAGAATAAGGAAGGATAACAATAGGGTAAGAATAAGGAAAGATAACAATAGGGGTAAGAATAAGGAAAGATAACAATAGGGATAAACAATAAAGAAAAAGGAAAGATAACAATAGGGATATAAAGAAAAAGGAAAGATAACAATAAGATAACTTAAGTTAACAATAGAAGATTAACATAATAATATAACAATAAGAAAATAATAAAGACAACAATAGAAGATTAACATAAGACAACAATAGGAAAACAAGAAAATCAACAATAAGAAATAAATAAAGACAACAATAGGAAAATAATAAAGAAAACAGTAGGAAAACAATAAAGACAATAATAGGAAAACAATAAAGACAACAGTAGGAGAACAATAAAGGTAACAACAGGGAAACTATAAAGATAACAATATTGAACATGGAAAAAACTATATTTATTTTTACTGGAGTTACAAAATACGGCGAAAACGCAAGCTTTAGTCCAAAACATTTATTTCTCCGATATATAAAATTTTTAAATTATGTTATGTAAGGACTTCCAAATGTAGCTTCAATTTGGCGGAATAAAAACATCGTTTCTGAAATATTTCCGTATTGGCATCTATAAAAAAAATAATACCCAAAATTTTATAGAAGGAACAACTGATCGTTATAAAAAAAAGTTACTATGCGACACTACTATTAATTTACTATTAATTTTAGTTTTTCTTCTCTTGAACAGGGGAACTTCTTCTATATCACACAGCAAAAGGGATTTGAAAAATCCATCAGAGGGAACATAAACAATAAAATATTTCATGTAACATACCACTATTGCAATATCAGTCTTAAATGTCTTAAGCGTTGATTAGAGGAAGATTACAGTTTTATTATATCTAAGATTTCGTATTTTGCATATTGTACGCCTAACTGTCTAGAAAGAATACAAAGGGATTTGGTACACCACACCCACAAAATGGAATGGTTAAAATTTTTGAAAGAAATATGGAAATATTTTCAAGGGAAATTGTCCCGGATATACGTATCGCGTGATAGTAAAGTAGGGAATTCTTGTAGGACAGCTTAACTGTCGATACGGGATACTCTCATGTTTAACAGTTGTCGTCGAGATTTCTTGTTTCTGAAAGCAATGAGTGTAATGCATAACATTAGTAGAGAATCGATTCCTCATACCTTGGGAAATTTGAATATGTTCTTTAAAGGAAATGATTACAGTTTCGATTACCATTCCTTTACGGTAGACAGACATGACTTTTGGAAAAAAATATTTTGCCGCTGTCTAAATGATTGCTTGGATGTTTTCTTCATGTTTAATACACAAATGTATTTAAGTATATTTAAGAAAGGTCCAGGTACATGAGCTTGGTCCAGAGTGTCCGTAAACTGAGAAAAGCAGAAAAAAAAATTATTATTTAAAAAAAAAAAAAATTTTTAATTTAAAATTTATTATAAACAAACTTTGGACAAAATATTACAAAATCATATTTGATTAATATTTATCATGTGCACTGATTATAGCATGGATTTTGCAGAGCGTGGCTAGGAAATGCTTATAACAAAAAATTATTAAGAATCTGCTTTAGAAATGCTAGTAACAAAAAATGGTTAAGAATCTGCTTTAGAAATGCTAATAACAAAAAATGGTTAAGAATCTGCTTTAGAAATGCTAATAACAAAAAATGGTTAAGAATCTGCTTTAGAAATGCTTATAACAAAAAATGGTTAAGAATTTGCTTTAGAAATGCTTATAACAAAAAATGGTTAAGAATCTGCTTTAGAAATGCTTTTAACAAAAATTTTTAAGAAAATCTGCTTTCGAAACACTTCTAAGAAGATATGGTTCTTAAATTACGTTTTATTGCTGCAATGTTGAAACCTCCCCTAGATTAATCTTTACTAACGCTGAATTTACTAATCTATTACTTGGTCACCGTTAATGAGTTTCATTTTGGTTTAATGAATTTATATAGAAAATATGAAAAAAATAAGTTATACTTCTTTCAAAAATTTGTAAAATGGGAAACAGCCTTTTTTTGTTTAAGTTACTGCTTATAATGCAAATACATTTATAATACATAAATATATTTTTAACCTATAAATAAAAATTTGTAATCTTATTACATTTCATAGAATTTTAAAAATATTTTTCAACAAATGTAAAAATTCTGAATTAAATAAAACAAATTTGATATAAAAATTTAAAAAATTTTTCTTTTAATATATGTTAATCAACAAACTCATTTTATTGCTTACATTCGGATCAGTTTTTAAAAAAGTATCATTCTAAACCCGTTTTATTGTTTTTAGATAAACTGTTATGTAAAAACGAGAACATACGAAAATATTTTTGTTTATACCGTTCTTTTTTAATATAGAAATTTTGTATTTTCAGTGAAATTTCAGTCAAACTTGACAAAACTATTAATACTTAACACAAAAATATATATCTCATTTTTTATACAAGATATATATTAAAAAATTATATATGACATAACCTAAGAGAAGTAATTAGAGAATATCAATACAATTATGTACTGATACGAATATTTTACAAAACTTTGTTACATTTTATCAATGTAAATAGATGTACATAAAAAAATTAAAACCTAAACCAAAATTTTTATTCAATTTTATTTACAATAGCATTTAAAGCAAATGTCGTAAGTTTCAGAAAAATATCTTAATTAAATCTTGAAATATATTGACGGTTTTATGTCTATAACGAATATTCAAGTTTTGAGAAAAACAACATTAAAATTTTTCTTAATTGAAAAAATTATATTTTCTTTAGAACGACAACCATATTCAAATCCTCGTGTCTTTTTATCCAATTTATATACATTAATAAAGAAAAACAATTTGGAAGCAGAAATTTTTGAATAACAAGATTTTGCATATTAAAAAATAGCTTCAAATAGTCGGAAATCGACCTTTTCAACACTGTCAGATAGTAAAAACATAATGTTCTGAAATCTTAATCCTTTAAAAATGATAATTGTATTATATGATGCTTGAAATTCAGTTAGATTTCCTTTTAATACTAAATAAATAAACATTTCTGATATATTTTGATGCATGTCGGTAATAGATATGAGGCTTAAATAGTGAACGCACAACAGAACCTTCCAATTGAAATGACTTTCAATATTATCGCAAAATTCACAATAACAGTGATGCACTTTCGTAACTGTAACTGCAATTTATAATATAAAAATAACGCAGCAATTTTTTTTAATTGAAGAAATTTTTTTATTAAAACAGATTGATTACGAGATTATTTAATGATACCAATTCATTTGTTAAAGCTATTTAATATAGATTTGTTTTGATGTAGTAAAAAATAACGAAGTAAGAAATGCATATAATGCTGCAAAACGTTTTGAAATGGGAATATAAGTATTGGAAGTGCAAAAAAAACTTGCATGAAAATTTATAAAAGTCTATGCAAGCCAATATAAAATTTAATAAGCATAAATAATAGATACACAATAAGTAAATAATATAAATAAATGAAAATAACAATAAGTAGCAAATAATAAACTACGTTTTTCCTTTGCTATTAAAATTAAATATTAATCAAACACTTTATTTATTCATGAACATTTATTGAATAAGATTAATTTTCTGATTATTTAAGAAAAATGCATAGAATTTTCTTTTTGGAAATCTGCTGCTATTTTTCTCAAAATCGATGGAGGTTTATTTTTCAATTGCTTAAAGTTAGAAAAATAATAGGTAAAAAAGACTTTTATTTATAATTTCATTGGAATTTTTAGTTTTTTCTTTAGACCCTAGTTAATCCAAAATGTTTGGTGTTTCCGTAGAAACTACGGAGACCCCTTAATAGTTGATATATTTCTTCTGAATGATGCCAACACCTATACTCACCTATATATGGTACCTATCAATCGTAATTTTAAAGCAACGTTTTCATTCGCTATTGTTTTTATATGCAGGTGGTTATCAAAATAATGGAAACACCTGTGAAGAAAAGTAGCGTTTAAGAATGCGCTTCGTAAGCATTAAAATTTATTCTTAGCTACCAGTTTTTTTTTAATATAAAAAGTATATATCATGCTAGTATGAGGTAGCTTAGTGAAGTTGTGTACATCTTTGGATTATCGCCAAACGCGTAAAATGTCAGCCTCGCTGATTTTGAAAGAAAGGCCGAAAATTGTAGGAGCCGACTAACTGGCTCAACTGTGACTGAAGCATTAATCGACTTAACTGTGACTGTTTTAAGCGTTTATAGAGGTATGGTGTATAAAGTCAAACAGTGGTATCTAAAGTCATAGTCTGCACACAGACAAGCTCGGCAAAGTAAAATAAAGGACAAAAGGCGAAGCTGAGTGAAAGAGACCGACGGGCATTGAAGCGGATTATAATGTCTAAAGAAAACAACTGCAGCCAAAGTAACCGCAGAGTTCAAACAGCATCTGGATTCTCCAGTCCAAGTTAGGATGCACCTTCATAAAGAAGACATTTACGGCAGAGCACAAGCCATTTGTGGTATCTGTTAATAACAAACATCGTCTACATTAGTGTCACAACAATAAAATCTAGTCGACTAATAAGTTAAAGACAGTTATAGGAGCAGACGAATCATCTTTCACATTTCTTACGACAATAGGTCGGGTGCACATTCGGAGGACACCAGCACAGACGCTCCTTCCAGCTTCCCATTATCTCCTTTCAACTATAAAACATGGAGAGGTGGATCTGTCATGGTATGGGCACCCATGCCGTGGTTTTTTGCTGTCCCAATCGTAACCCTGAAAGAAAGAATCACTGGGAGAAGTATAGAGTAGTTTTTAGCTGATAAGGTCCATCCTAGGATGCAAACTTTGTTTCTGTAAGTTTGATGAACGAGGATAAGTGAAGCATCTACCTTGGCCCAGCATAGTCCTCCGACCTCTATATCACCAAACCATTATAGTCTATTTTAGAGCGATCAATCCGGAATCAATATCTCCATCAGCATCTCACAATATCTTCCGAAGAATGGTTCAGTATTCCTCTAAACACTATTCAACACTTGTATGATTCGTTTCCGAGTCTAATCCAAGCTGAATTCCATGAAAAAGGCTGTCCAACGCTATATTAGTAAAGGATTTTTATAAGTCTAGGGTGTTTCCATTATTTTGATAACCACCTATAGATGGAGATGGATATATATATATATCTATCTATAGATAGATATAGAGTCCTTAGGATATATATTTATATATATATATATATATATATATGCTGATATAGCATAGAGCATTTGTTTTTTTGTTATTTATATATATATATAAACTGAAACTGAGTGATGATGGGTTAATTGAAAACACTTACCGAAATGGCAGCTGGAATACGAATGGGATAAAATCAAGCGTACAATTAATTATTGATGTGCAAAAGTAATTTTCTCCCTTGTAAGATGAAGGCACTCATTAATGGAAATCGAAACTTGCCTCGGCTTCGGTCAGGAGCAGTTCTTTGTTTCATTCTAATTGATTCCAACACTTTGGCAAATCCAATAAGCGTGAAAAGCGTGTTACTTACTGGATTTCCGCATTTAGTGTCAATTAAGTTTCTTTTATTTCACTTTATTAATAAAGATGCATGTTCTTTCGAGACATTTTGGAAGCTTTGAATTCATTTACATCTGTGCTTTTGCATCTTGGTTGGGGTTTTTTTCAATGTACTTTCAAATATTGAGTATATGTCGATAATTTAATTCATTACGGTAAAGATGTGCAAAAAATTAAAAACTTAGCTGTTAAATATTGCGATTGGAAAATGCAGATTTTTCTGTAGTTTATTTCTGTAGATAATCAAACCTTTTTTATTACTTTAAAAAGTAATCAATATTATTCTTAAAGTATTTTTTTTTTTTTTTGTAATTATTGACGGCACAGTCAAGCATAAATATTAATAATTATATTAAATATGCATTTTAGCCCGAATCATGCCCAGTGGTAACATAAGTTAATTTGCAGGAAGTCACAAATTCGAATTCACCGTCATTAGTTGCCCTTTATTCAGAAATGAGGAGGCTCAATAAAATTTAGGTAGCGTTTAAAAACGTCTCGCATCGACATCTTGTTAGAAGTTTCCCTGGTTTTCCTCCATGTGACAAGCGAATTCGGTCAATTAACCCTAAAAAGTAGCCCCGTAAGACAATACCCTCGTCGACGGGCTATTAATAGTGTATATGTAATTAGAACACGAGATAGAACAACAAATACAAAATGAATTTTAGAAGCTCTTGTGAAATTACAAAACAAGTGATCTGGAAATCCAAATTGCTTATTTTCAATATGTTTGAAAACAACTTTATTCTAACAAGTATATTTCAACGCTGAAAAAAGGGTTACATATCATCAATAAATTAATGTTAAATATTGTTTGATTGAATTTCAATATTCAGTATCAATATATTTATTAAAAATTTCTACACTATTGAATCTTTGTCTATATCTTCCATGCACATATGTAAATAAAATAATTTTTCCCAGTAACTTATCTAGTATAATGGCACATAATAGATGAATATATTTGAAAATTCTAATAAAACTATATTGAAAATTGAAATTCAATCAAATATTGTTTGATTGAATTTCAATATTCAGTATCAATATATCTATCAAAATTTCTACACTATTGAATCTTTGTCTATATCTTCCATGCACATATGTAAATAAAATAATTTTCCAGTAACTTATCTAGTATAATGGCACATAATAGATGAATATATTTGAAAATTCTGATAAAACTGAATCTTGCTCTTTTGATTAATCCCTCAGTATCCTGCAGTGCGGGACGGACACCTCGTGACTAGTCTTTACTCATAGACGGAGGGGAAAGGGGTAGCTTCTGTTGTGATGGAGCACACGTAGGTAGAAGTCTGATTTGGTGCCGAGTCTCTGAAGAAAGAGGGCAGTACTTTTAGGGAGAACTTTTATGAGGAACTACCCCCACATTTCTGTTATCGTATGGGAGTAAGGCCAAAAAACTTCAACCACGTAATCTGACTAACGAGGCAAGATGCTGAACGTTACAAACGCCATCGAGTTCCTTCGTTTATGAAACAATGTCTACAACAATGTTGTCAGCGAATCGAATCTCAGCCTTAATGCTCACTTTACAACTGAGCCCTGTTTCGCACCCACCCGGTCTCGAACTTGGGAACCTTCCGCTTGTTAAGCGGATGGGATAGCCACTACATGATGGTACATAAAACTTTTTAAAAAGCATAAGAAAATCAATAATATATGTTCTCCCAATGTGCTTTATTTAATTTAACAACAGAATTCAATAAAGTATTATTCTTTGCATAGACTTTCGAGTCCAAAAGCAGTTTTTTTCAGTTTATTCAAATTAGACAGCTTTATTTCATTGATAAGAAAAAATACGGGATCCTACAAAATTAATTTCATGTCGGTATAAACTTTTTTATTTTATCTTTGTATTTATTGTTGCAAAAATAAAGCCTTAAAATTTGCATTAATCTTTTAGTCAATTTTTAATATTTTTAAGGTATATTTTTAAAACAAGTTTTCAATCGTTAACATTATTAAATTACGAAACAAAAAAGCCTCTTATTGCTGGTAAAAATTGAAAAATTTACATTTTGGTTATTATTAAAATTAATTATAACTATAGTGCTGCTAAATAAAACAATATCTTGATTCAAATTCAATAATTAATTTACATCTTATTATCTTTGTTATCAAATCTCCGTAATCATAACGTTGTCGTCAAATATCATTTGATAAAGTTTGGAATTTTGAGATTTTTTAATAAGGCATAAATGAATTTATGTACGAGTAGTCTTTAAAAATTTATTGATTCATGGTTTAAACAAAAATTCAATCCGTTTTCTCTAAAGATTATTATTATCGAAGATTAATATTTTTACAGTAATTAAACTCGATGGGAATTAAAGTTTATTAAGTAAGAAAGGCTTTATTGGTCATTTCTTTCTATAATAAAACAATTTGTGCTTAAATGATTAGTTGTATAATTACAATTAAAAAATGTAAGTAGATTTTTTTAAATTGAAGAAGTTTATAATTAAATTTCACATATTTTTTTTTATATATTTTACTGAAAATAAATTGTTAAATGGATAAATCCAGTTTGCATTGTTCAAGGTGAATAAAAATTTAGAATATAATGCTTTCGCAGTATTTTTGAAAGTTTGGCCAACTACGCTCGAAGAAGTTTAAAACAAAATATTCTCAGAATTTACCACTACCTAAAAAATCTGAAAATAAATATTCCCAAGATATGAAATTTTTATTTAACTTCCTACCATTTATTTTCTAGTCAAACAAAACTATTTTTAGCTCACGGCGTCATATTTTTCCCAAGATGTGAATATTATTCATATAGGAATAAAAATGGGATATCCAAGTTTTAATTTTATTTTTATTCACTCTCAAATGTGATTTATTGCATTCATTGTTTATATTTACTTTTTCACTTCTCTATTATTTTTTAGTGAAAAATAGGTAATATTTATCCAATCAAATTCGATGTTCTGGTGCAATGTAGAATATTTTCTAAATTATTCATTTAATTTTTCTAAATATCTTGTGCATCTAGATTTTAAGAAGGAACACAAGGAACAGGGTATAACGCTAATGAATGTTCTCCTGCAATGTAGATTATTTGCCTAATTATTCATCTAATTTTTAAATATTTTATTTTCCTTCTTAAAATCTAGATGTACAACGTATAGAGTATAACAATGATGAATTACGAAAAAAAAAAAAAAAAATTGTGTAACTTTGATGATTATATTTGGCGTAACTCCTTTTATCTGTATTTTTAAATATAAAAAATGTTACATAAAATGATACATAATATAAACATGTCTTCTTTCTAGTTATTAATGAATTCTATATTGATTATTTTTTTCTTTTTATCTCGGTTGCTTTGAATAACTACTAAGTTATTCATTATTTTTTTTTTTTCCTCCACATTTCATCCCTGTATCTAGGACTATGTAGTTCCCTAACAGTTATAAAGGGGAGGGCGGAACATCAGTGGGCCTCATGCATACCACGTACAGCCCACCGACAGGTAACGGAGAAATGGCAGTGCCTTCCGGGAGGCATCATTCATCATTAGAGTGGTAAAAATGCAACATGTTTAGCATTGTTTAGGTGCAACAAGAGACACTATACTGCACTGGCATTTGATGTCCTGATGATCAATTGGCTAATGCTCTGATCCTCGTACCACTGGCTTCATGTTCGAATCCTACCGGTAGTATGGATGTTTGTTAATGGTTCGAATTCCACGTTAAACTGTAGGTTCCTTTCTAATCAACCTAAAGTGTGCCAAAAATTACCATAGAGCAACAAACCCAACCAAGCACGGACATTTAGTCATTTGGAAAGACCACTCTCAAAAGTGATATACACGAGGGTTACATCCTATCCAGTCTTCAAGTTCTTTAAAAATACTGTCCGGTCTACGGATTTATCGTGTAGATCCCAGTATTAAGCTTTCGATTTGGTTTTCAAGTGTCAAGTTTGAATCGAGTTTGTCGGTTTGAGCAAAAAAAAAAAAAGTTGTACTATATTTTAGGCGGAATGATATTGATTTTCACTATTTTTGAAACTCGCGTTATCTTATCAGCATATTACATACAACTATAAATGCACGGTTATTTGAAAATAAAAAAGATGCTATTATTTAAAATAAAAAGAGTCTAAATTATAATCCAGACACTATTTAATTCAAACAATAGTGAATTGTATGGTTGTACCAAATAAATTTAAAAATTTCACAATTCATCTCAATACTTTTTACATTTTATTTATAGTAATTACCATATTTATTTATGACTGACATTTCGTGGTCATAAATGTCGGATTAAGGAACCGACTCTCCGAATATTTCAAAATAAAGTTTCTGGGCTAATAAATGAGGATTCATTTTCAGATGATTGGAAAAGGGCGGACTTCAGATGGCATTTTATAAGTGGTCGCAAACAGCCTGTCAGAAACTTCTATCGATTTCTGTTATTGTTTTGAGAGCATCGTTGCCTTGTTTTGATATCATTCCTATGAAAGTTTAATGCATATTTATAAACGCATATATTCAATTTAATCATAAAAATAAAAATAAAAAATGTCTTTTAGTTTTTGTGCAAGAATTTTGTTTTTAATATAAATTATTATAAATATTAATGTTGAATGTTTACATAAATATTAATTTGAATTTTTGAATTAATGTATTTGTGAATATTATAAATATTAATGTTAATGTTTTAAGAGTTAAGATTATTTAATTTTTTTTTTCATTCTAAACGTCGTTTATTAAAGGCATTTTATAGGATTGCCAGAAAAAAATCAAATTTTCAGTAACATAATAGAACTGTTAGTAGACATAATAGAACTGTTAGTAGAATAGAAACATAATAGAAATATATAGTTAATAGAATTTAACACATAATAGAAATGTCAGTAGGCATAATAGGAAAATCATAAAAAAAATAATAAAAATCATAATAAAATTATATCATCATGAAAGTCATCAATAATCATGAAAGTCATCAATAATCATGAAAATCATCAATAATCATGAAAATCATACACATAATATAAATATCAGTAAATAATAGACAACCAACCTAATAATAGAAAATTTCAATCATTATTATTTTTTTTTTTTGTAATTCTAGCAATATCACTCGTCATTTATCAATTTGTATCTAAGAATCGCCACTTCATTATTTTATTCGGACTTGAATTTTAGTTTTTTTTTGTTTTAATATGGTACCTAGTAGCAAAGCATATTTTAATGCATATAAAAAAAATTAAGGATTAAAATAAATATTAATTAAACTAAAAATATTTATTAACTTAAACACAAAAAATTATATCATTTGATTGCGTTATATAAAGCATTATACACTCAAGAAGTCAAAACATTATGACCACTGTTAATAACGAGTTGGCCCACCTTTGGCGCGCAACACAGCTTCAACCCGCCTTGGCATGGATTAATGCCACCACTTAATGCCAGTTAAATACCACTTCCACCTGATCACGTGCCTTCCACGTCATCCAGGCGAGTTCATTGCAAAAAATGTAGGGGTGGTCATAATGTTTTTGGCTCTTGAGTGTATATAGCATGCCCGATTCGTGGATGAATGGCAAACGTGCGCCACTGGTGAGCATTAGACCTGAGGTTGAATCCGCTGGCGGCTTTGCTGTAGACAATGTGTCAAAAAAAAAGGAGGTTTATTGGCGTTTTGTGAAGTTCAGCATATTGCCTCGTGAGTCGTACTATCTGGTGGGAGTTTTCAAGGTTTTCTTCCATACGATACGCAAAATGCGGGTAGTTCACCCCTAAATGTCCCCCGGAAGTCACTGCCCTCCTTCTTCAACAACACGGAAACAAGTCAGGCTTCTACCCTATGGGTGCTCCATCACAACATAAACTACCTTCAGTACACTGAGGATAAATTATATCAGCATAATAAAACAATAAGGATTTTTTATGTAGCTATGGAAATATATCTGAAATTATTTCTTTTAATCTTTTGTAGATTATAAACTACTTTCAAAATCGAATATTTTCTCGATATTTATCGAATATTTATATTTCAGATAAACATTTATATAAATTTTTAATCGAATATTTATATTTAAATTTTTAATCGAATATTTATATTTAAAATATTAGAATTTATTCATCAATTTCTGATTCATAGTTTCTAACATAGTGTTCGATTCTATGTGAATTGCGAATGGTAGTACTGATTAAATCGCGTTTGCAGCTGCTCTCTGTTACATGCGCAATTGTTATTTCAGTATCGTGGCAATAGTAATTGCTAATATATAAATTCCTATCGAATGTAAAGTGACGTTGCATTACGAAGCGGACCACGATTCCTGCAGAAATCTATTGACTGTATACTGCAATAATAAGCGGAAAGAAATAAGGTAACAGTATCCGTTACATCTAGATAGTTCGAAATTTCCGATTGCAAACTGTTTGATGTACCATTTTTGACCATGACCCAACACCCAGTGACTCCCATATTTTGCTTCACCTGAAAGTGTGGCCTTGCATTTCAACGTTTTATTGACAATGAATTTTTTTAAATTCATCAATGGATTTAATAATTCATGAATTAATTATTAAATTCATTGATAAATCATGAATCATTTGATAAATCATTCATTTAAATTCCACTAATTGTTAAATTCATTGATGGATAAATCATTTGATAAATCATTCATTTAAAACGTCCCAGTGTTGTTAAATTTAATTTGATAAATCATGAATCATTCATTTAAACCAATTAATTGTTAAAATTTTGAATCATGTATCATTTGATGAATCATTCATTTAAATCCAATGAATTATTATTTAAATTCATTGGTGCATAGGTGGTGAATCATTATCCACCATTTAACTGCATAGGTGGTGAAATTCTTTATCTAGAGTTTAAGGAAGCTTGCTGCATCGTTTTAAAAAATAGTTATCAGTAAACTATGGCTTAGTGGGAAAACAAGCAAACTGCATATG
>BPLR01004635.1:0-53089 GCA_021605095.1 Caerostris extrusa
TTCAGAAATTTTATTTGGTATTGTTTCATAAGTTTTCTTACTATCATTTCGTCTGGATAAAAAAAAAAATATGTTTACAAATATATAACTGCATCCCTACAGTTTTTAATTATATATAAAATTGAATTAGAGTATTCGATTATGTTGTTTCATTGGCCACGCCATTGCAGGTCCAGACCACGCGCCTTTCATTATATTCTTAACTGAGTCATTTGTGATTGCTTGGCATGCTCCTGACCTTTCCATTCTTAAAACTATTACAAGATTCAAACTATGAATTGCTTAGTTTTGATTTATTATTTACTCTGTGAAATAAAAATTTAACAAAACTTAATAGTCTTGCAAAAAAAATTAATGCATCTTTTACATAACTGTTTTACCACAGGATTCTTTGGTACCTGTTTATCAAAAATAACAATGTAATATTATTTATTTTAGCTCAGTTTTTCATAAACTTTTAAAACAAATTATTTTTTATACAAAATCATTTACTTTCTTTTGAAATCACATAGTTACTTCAAATTTTTCTCTAATTTACAAATGTTTGAGTCACAAATTATTTTGCTGTTTTTGCAATGGTTTTTTCAGTTCTCATTCTTTTAATTTGTTTTGATCCATGAACACAATATTTATGGGAAATTTTAGGAAAAAAAAAATGTATTGAAAGATAAAGAATAAATTTGTGGCATCAACGCTATACATAATTAAACAGTGTTCTTTTGCAGCTGTGTAGAATTTATATTTTTCACTCTTGTGTGTGAATGTTGAATATCTTTGTTTATAGTAATATAACATATTCTGTTAGTTTGAGGGAGGTAAATTTTAAAGGAAGTTTGTGAGAATTTTATTCTCAAAATTTAATTTTGTTTATTTTTTTTTTTTTCTGTGCTGGTGATATTAATCTGCTTCCACTAACTTTTTGATTTCATATGTGTTTCTCAGAATTTTCTAATTACATTCTTATTTAGGTTCAGCGTTTTTGTGAGCATTATGCCCAGAGTTAATAACTATAAAAATCGTGTTAAGCACAACTATTTTGCTGATGTAGATTGTACCACAACACGCTGGTGGAGGATATCCCAGTTGTGATTTGGCATGGTTTCCACCGCTCGGGGGACTACCCGCCAGCGCTTATCTCCAGCTGCACGACCACACTTTCTATTGCCACCACCCTGGCTGTCAACCTGTCTGCGGCAGAGCAGCACAGGGCACAATTACTCAGGAGCACATCCATGGCACACTGTGCTCATGGGTGGAGGACAGGGTCCGCCTGGAGTCCTTATGTCTCAGGCAAGCGTTTTTACATTTACACCATTTCCTAAGATTTTATTGCTTACATGCTTGAACTCAATCTGATGAAATTGATGATGCATTAACCCAAATTACATATAGTGAAAGCACAAACTGTGTGTCTGAATATTGAAAATTTGTATTCATTGAAAGTTGTTAGTAAGAATTCTGCACATGAGTTTTTGTTTCCTTTAACAATGCTGTTTATTATGATATTAATGTGTTTTTGCTTGAGAGTAGAGATAGAAAAGTATGGAGGTAAAGCAAATATCACCAAAAATTGTTTAGTTTGATTTATTTTTTCAATAAACCTTCTTATTTGGACTAGAACTAGTTTTGACTTTATAACTTAAAACGGTTTTATTTTACACTTAAAAGCTGTAATTGCTGCTGTTATTTCTTTCATTTGAAAATAAGAGATGACATATGGTTAGGTTAAGTTCATGATAGATAAGATTAAATGGAAGGAGCAGAAGAGAGAATAATGATAGCTCATATATTTTTACATAGTAACTTATTTGTGACCATTAATTCTTAGTACTTTACTTTAAAGTCTTGGTACTTAAAGATTACTTTGAACTAAAATTTGGTTTCTTTGTTAATTGAATGAGACCCCAGTAGTGAAAATAATTCATTTATTGTGTTATTAATTTAATCAATATCTTTTTGATCAGCAAATATTTCTTGATATTAAAAAATTACTCAAGAGTAATCTCTTAGAAAATCTCTTTTTCTAATGATAAGGGGGAGATGCTTTGAAGGTTCCAAAAAAAAAACCCATTAAGAAAATAAATTATATTTGATTTATAGCATTCAAAAGGTCATTTTCAAATGGATCAAAACTAAGCAGCAACTATTTATTGCCAAAAAACAGCATAATTATTTAAATATTTACCAAATGCTTTTATAACTGTAAGATCAGTATCTTTCTGTCTGTTTTCTAAATACTGCCATTCAATGTATTGAATAGTGTAAATTACAATAAAATTTTAATTAAATATCTTTTATTAAAACTTTTTTTTTTTTTATAATTAGTAAAGGTATAATATTTTACACACACACATATATATCATTTAATTTTTTATATAAAAGTATTATTTATGATTTTTAAGATAAGAAAAATAAAATATGTGATTGTTTGTTTCATGAAAGAGCTGAAATGGAAGTTTTGAAAAAGACTGAAGAAGATTTGAATAAAGGCAAAACAAAATTAGAGGATATTATAAATCGCTTGCAAATGGAACAGGTAAGCCAATATTTCTGACAAACCTTGTACATGTAATTTTAAAATATTTATAGAGATGATCATTCTGATTAATTTCATTGGTTTAATTTTGATTGTTTTGAGATTTAAGCAGGAATTCAAACTCACTCTAGTAATGGAATTTTTTTAAGTTCAACTTCAAGAAATATTTAAATTATTAGCAGCATCTTCATGTTAGCATTTTAGAATATTTTATATAAAAAGTTAAAACATAAATCTTGTTCTTTTTTTCTTCAATTAAAATTTTTAGAAAGGCATTTTAAACCATTTTATCATAGCATGTTCATCACTTTCATTTGCATGCTAGTTAATAATCTTTTAATTTTGAATAGGTTATTTAGTATTTAGAAATATAAGAAAATTTACAAGAGACCTGTTAAATTAATCATTTAAGTTATGCAAATAAAATATGTTATTTGGATTAAAAATTAATATTATAAATAAAAATTGCAGATCGCTCTATATATTACCTTAGACTTTCGCAGGTTAAAATAAACATTTCTAAAAATCCTTAATTTTCTTCCTCTTTTTGATTTTACTTTTAATGGGAATCAATGTTATATCCATATTCAGGAAATCCTTTATTTTCTATCAGTTTTATTTGTAAAAAATTATAGCCAAACATATATTAGCATATAGAATATATTATATTATATTACCTTTTATAGAGTAAATGTTTTACATAAAACATGTTAATCTTTTCAGTGAATAATTTTCAGTAATGTAGTATGTTTAATTTATTGTTGTTTTATATTAAATGTTAATTTCAATAAAATAAAAACTAAAAGTTAGTTTTTAAATTATTTTAAGTATTTTGTTACTTTTATTTTATAAATCAAAAATATTTTTTTATTTTCTTAAACTTAAAAGGTTTCCTTTAAAAATTAAAAGAGCTTAGCATATAAATGATAAAATTTAATTTTGATTTTTTATAATTTTGTTCCCTTCTTAGAGTTACTTAGAGAAAAATATTCACATTTTGAGGTCAAAAGAAGTAGAAATGGATGAATTGCTTGCTAAAGTAGAAAAGCAAGAACAAATTGATATTGATGAGGCTGTTGTTGCACCAGCTCCACTCTATAAACAGTAAGATTTCTTTACATAATTTTTTTTATCTTGTGTACTAAAAATTTATTATAAATTTGGATGCTCATATGAAGCAATATATATATATATATATATATTGGGTGACTTATTTTTTAATTTTTCAGCTTTTTTCTAATCCTTTTTTGTACAAATAAAATGTAAATCATTTTATCATTTTTATATTGTTAATGTGTATCTTATTTATCAAATGAAATATTTTCATTATGATTTACTTTTAGTATTTTACATTTGTTCTACTGTCAAATCAATCTTCTATGTCTGATCTAAACTATAATTATAATTTATTATACTTTTAATTCTAACTTATATCTATGACTATTTCAAACTTTTTCTTGTTGGAACTAGAAAATTATATGTGCCATAATGTGCATGATGATTGGAAACTCAGATTTATGAGCTCTTCCATATTTGTTCCTTGATTTATTTATTGAAAAAGTTGTCTTGGAATTTTTTTCAATAATAATGGATTTGACCTAATAATCATTTGAAAATAAATTTATGGCACTCACAAAAATTGTAGAATAAGATTATTAATTTTCTTGCTTAAGTTCAGCATCATAAAAGTAATATAACATAAAATAACACATTAATATGGTTAAAGAGATTTGACAAAATTGCTATTATTGAATGTGTTAACAAAATAATTTTGCTGAGCCCTTTTAACATGAAGTGCAAATTCTACAATCTTAAAATTCATGAAATTTTACATATTAATATATTTCAGCTTAGAAAAAAAATGTTTTTAATTTTTGGTAAATTAGAATGAATTAACATCCATTTATCTTGGGTCATTTTTTTTTTTTACAATGTCAAAATTTTCACATATCTTTCAGTTGTGATTTTGCAATAATCAAATAGCATATATATATATATATATTTTGCATTTTTAATATTTGTTTTTCATTTAATTTACAATTAAGAGTGTTAAAAATCTTTTCAGAATTTTAAATGCATTTGCTGAAGAAAATGCTACAGAAGATGCTGTGTACTACTTGGGTGAAGCACTAAGAAAAGGTGTTATTACTCTTGACCTTTTCTTAAAAGTAAGAATTTCTAAATTTTTTTGTACTTTATTACTCTTTTTTCTCATTAATATATATTATCTATCAATACAAATAATCATGGAAAATTATAGTAAACTTTAACTGAAATTTTCAAGTGTTTTAACATATTCCTTAAGAATTATAAATCAGCTAATTAATAACTATGTTTTAAGTTAATACCTTTTTATTTTTAGTATATTTGAATTAAATATTGTCTTGAATAAACTTTTTATATATAATTTATCAATATCATTTGATATTCAAATTATAATATTACAAAATAATTTTTTGAAAAGAATTATATTATTTGAGACTTTTTAACATATCTTATCAATGTAGAAGTAAAACTTCAGGCTTAAACAATATGTTTCAAGCATAATTTATTTCTGCATTCAGCAATATTTTTCATTATCTGATATACAGGATATAATAATGTATAATTTTTAATATAAAAAAAATTATTCTCTAAGGTAGTTATTGTAATACCAATGCTTATTTATCAATTGTTTTAATATTTAAACATATCAAAATAAAAAACATTAAACGTTACATATGAGCATGAACTTGGGTATTTGTAGGTACTTTACATAATATTTGATTATTATTAACCAATTCTATCTAAATAAAAACATTTATTAATCCTTAGGATTTTAAGTGATTCAATGTGAAATTTTATATTCTTAATTGTATATAACATTTATTCTATTTTTTTTATATTTATTTGCAGCATGTGCGTTCTTTATCCTGGAAGCAATTTATGTTAAAGGCATTAATACAGAAATGTCGTGAAAAGGCCAACCTCCCACATTGATGGTAGATGTTCCCGGTATAAGAATGCCAGCAATTTTTCGAAAGGAATGGACTGTAAAATAATATTTCGATTTTACGTTCGAAGAATTCAAAGGCATTATACAGCGTAAACATATTCTGTTTTATTAGAACCTTGTATAATATACATTGTTTGATTGTAATAAATATTTTAATTTAAATAAACCTGTTATAATATTTCAGTCTTAAAACTTTACTTTAATTTTCATGCCAATTGGTTTGGATAATGAATTTTTTTTTTCCATGTATGCACACAATTTTAAGTTGAATACATATGTAATCATAAAAATATTCCAATTATGTTTATAATTTATTAATGGTAGAATCATGTAAAATGTTTGTCTCTAAAGGCTCATATCTGCTGTTCGTTCTGTATGTAAAAAATATATTATTAAATTCTTTTACTATTTTCTTTTTATTTTGTTTATTTTTATTGTTTAATTTCTCATTTTGTGTAAAAGTGAAATTTATTTTAAATAAACAAAGTTGTTAATTATTATTTATATTTTTCAAATTTGCATTACATCACTTTAAAAGTGTTGAAAATATTCACTTTGATAAGAGATTAAATATAAAGTAGGCCATTAAGATAAAATACCCACAAAAGTTGATAATAATATTGAACATAAACAGCTTTAAATATATAACATTTCTTTCATAATGATGCAAACCTTATTAGTTCAAGTTTCTATAAATTTGATTATTTTTATAAATAATGATAAGCAAAAGAAAATAAGTACAAAATTTATTGATAAGAGGGTGCTCATGCAAAAGCTATTGAACAGGACAACTACGTGTCTGTTTATTATGCTAACTATTTGACATAGGACTGACCTTGGCAACAAACATCTTGTTTGGTAATATAGAAAGATGCCTAAAAAAAAGAATTGCCTTATTCTGAAATCTTCTACTGAAGTCCAGGTTCATCTGTGAACAAGATGAAAAAGAATATTACTTCTTAATCAAGCCTTTTTACTTATTTTTAACCTAACATCAATTGGAAGTTAACATGAATCATTTAGAGAAGTCATTTAATCTTTCTTGTATAAATGTAGGCTGTATAATTTTATTTATAACAACTTGCCTTTGCAGAATCCAGTGTTTATAACAATGAAAAAAAGAAAATCAAAATTGATTGAATACGACATATATTTTGTTGTGCTAAACCACCTACAACAATTAAATTATCACATTTAAAATAAATATAAGATTTTTTTAATGTTGATAATAATTATTAATAGTTAAAGCTTCTTGTAATTTACATATTTTTTTATTATTATTTAACATTCACTGAAATAAATTTGAACGCATAAACAAATTTTGCATTAACTCATGTTATATATAATCAAGTTAATACTTTGAATTTAAAGCTGTTAATTGGAGAAAGGTTTTATGGAACAATAAAAATCTTTTCTAGATGCTTAAATTTTTGTAAAGTATCTGCTTACATTTTTAAACATTTAATAGATCTGGATTAATCAAGATAACACAAACTTTAATAAAATCGTCTATCAGAAAATTAAATAGTGTAATCTAATAATTTTATATTATTTCAGTAAGTACTATTTGAATATAATCATAATTGAAATGGAGTGAAAACCAAAAATAATGTATGATTTTATAACTTTTTGTTTCATGTCTCTTAATTCTTTAGGGCAATTAGATTATACACAAGATAAATTTTTAACTTTTGGACATTCATAAATTAATAATTTTTTAAAATGTCATTTCAAATGAATTATTACTGAAAATTTAGGTTTTAACTTTTTTTTTTTGTACTAAAATATGCTTCACAAATAGAAGAAAAACATATTAAAATAATTTATTAATAAAAAATACTTTTTATACACTTTATTCATTTTATTGAAATATAATATTAAATTGTAAGTTAACATCACCTTAAGTCAGCAACAGTTTTTTAATCTCATTGTGCACACATTTATATGTGCAAGTGTTATTATCAATATATTACGATTTATCAATTTATAATGGTTGAACCTCATGATACTGAAAATTACCGAACCTCGCATTACACAACACAAGTCCATGACAGGGGTTTAGATTTTTTTTGACATGCCTACAAATTTTTATCAATTTTTTTATTTATAGTTTACTAAAAATGTTTTTTCATACATTTTTAGAGCACTTTGTCCTTGTACTTAAAGTGTATTTTCTGTACATTTATGCCCTATATGTGTATATTACAGAAATACTAAGAATATCAAGTGAAGTATCAGATAGGTAAATCTAACATTTTCAAAATATAAGATAAATATGGAAAAAAAGTTTTCTGTGCATGAATATGCTATAATTATTTTTTTCATGCTTATGATAGCAGATTGATAAAAACTTGGGGTCTCTTTTCTCTATTTAAATTAAAAATTTTGTATGCTTTTGTAGGAACACATTTACATATATATATATATAAATATATTAAATGTATTGATGTTTTTGATTATTAAAATTCTCTTTCTCTTAAAAAAAAAAGTCTTTTTCTTTATTGCATTGGCATTTTCATGTAGTATTCAGTATATCCAATGGATCTACGGATTGTCTTACTAAATATGAATATTTCACTGAAAAGATGATCAACATGGCACCACAGACAAATTTGGCTAAACTATGCAAAAGAACAGTCTTAATACATCTTTACACGAGAGTAAATCATAAAATTAAAATTTGTCTTAAATTATTAAAATAATGTATGGGAAATACATAATAAATAAAACATGTATTTAATAAAAGGTAAGAATTCATTGACACACAAAGATAATAAAATATTCAGTGATGGCTACATTTTCTTGATTAAATCGTGTTTTTGATACATTGTGCACTATTTTGTTTATCAATTTTTGTATTGTATCAGCTGTTATAGAATCCAATTTTGATTGAGAATGGAGTTTCAAAACTTTTTTTTTATTCTTTTCGATTAAACGCTATATCTTCAAAATTTTATTTGTTATTATACATACCTGAAATATTTTCAATTTTATTATTCGCACAATAATGCAGTGCGAGAAATATTTTAATTTTGTGAAAGAAAAACCACAGTATTAATTTACATTTGTATTATTGAATATTATGTTAGAAATAATTATTTTTCATTAAATTTCGAAATTCAAAGCCATCCTGGAAAACAATACAGAAAGACAAATTATAAAAAAGATTACTCTTGTTAAATTTGATTGTTGAATTATTACTGTTATTAGATTGGATATTGTTTTGAATGTAATAAATTATGTTTTAGCCAGCAATGTAAATTTGTAGATCTACTATCAGCAATGAATATATTTAACTAATAACTTTTTTATTTGAATTAAATTTTTTTGAAGTAGTGAATATTAGCAATGTTAAAAAAAAAGCAACAAAGTAAGAATTACAATTTAACATGCGATTTGAGATTAATTTTGTATAAGTTTGCAAATATGCAATGGCCAAAAACTGAATGAATGAAATTGAATATTGAAGCAGATTTTGAATGGAGATACGGGATTTGTTTTTCGAATCATATGGAAATTCTTGAAAAGGTCTTCATGAGCCAAAATAATCGTAATTGAAGTGAGTGTAGATATCATTCTGCACTAATATTAATTATTACAATTCGAAAAGTGCTGCCTGAACAAAATGTTAATGCAGAATAATTCTTTTTGGAAACCTTAGGCGATAAGGTGGGGCAGTATTTCTGAAATTGTGAGGCTCGAACTTAAAAATTTTCAGTTAATTTTTCTAAGAACACCAACCTTAATTATCGTCAACTTCAGAATTATTGATAATTGTTTATTTCACAATGAAAAAGGTTCATGGCAGATTCGGAATTGGTTTTCACTTCCATTTCGATTTTTTTTTTTTTTTTTTTTTTTTTTTTGGATTTGAGCTAGTAGCTAAATCGCTTTTTAATAAAATATCAAACATCACGACTCCTTTCCCAGCAAAATGCTTATTTAACAGTATTGTTTGTAATTTTACTTTTAATAAAATTTATGAATCTCGTATTGAAACAGTTCTCTTTAAAAAGAATTACATAATTAAATTAATTTTAACTTTTAAATTTTTTGTTTATGGGCAAAAATTAAATACTCATAAATTGGCCATTATTACACTTCAATATAAATATATATACAGAGTTATAATAGTGGCATCCTAATGTCTAATTTCCTGGGGCACCTAATTTCTTTAAAAACTAACCTCTCTTATATAAGACACGAAATTCGTGTGTTCGTATTACATGCAATTTAAAAACTTTTGACACTAATTTTTTTTTCTCTGAATTGATAATTTTTTAATATCATTTATTATTTTTAAAAGCCGAAAATTACAATAGAAATAAAAAAAAAATTAGCATAACTTTTTAATTAAATAAAAACTTTTTTTTTTTTCACATTACGCTTCAAAATATGTTGTTCAAAAATCGTCTGCAAAAGAATAACGAATGGAAAATGGCATCATAGTTCTTTACGCGTATTATTCAGCTTTTTGATTCATCATTCGTATTTAATATACATTTTTTTTATTAATATATAATTCTTAAATATGTTCCTGAGCAACATTGAGAATTGTTTTAAAAATTCTGTTGAAAATAATATGGTAAGTTTTTATGGCTAAATTATCATTTTACTTCTTTTTTTTATTCATTGCAAATGTTCTGTCATATAGGATTAAAATTAATTTTTTTCGTTCTAAATTTCTTTTTTAATCATATTATCTTTTTATTTTGTTTTAAAAAATAAATTAAACACTTGGATATGTTATTTTGTCGTCAATCTTTTGATAAATTTAAAATAAATACAAAAATGCCTGTTTTTTTTTTTTAAATAGAAAAAATCACCTGACAGTATATATGGATATTATTTTTTCTTCGAAATTTATTCAATGTCTTTATTATTAATTAGTATTGTTTTATTTATGTTAGCGATTAATAAATAACACTTTACAAGCGTAACCAAATGATTACTAATTCCATAAGTTATATTTTGTAAATTTATGGCTACCATTTAGTTATATCCTTTTAATTCCTTGTTTTTTAAACGTAAATGTGTGTATTTTTAGCTTTATTAAATTTATATTTTAAAATATCTCAAAGCACAAACTTATATAATTCTTTAATTATAATAACTTATCAAATTTATATCTTTTTTTAATTGTGATGACTTTTTCCTGTTATTAGTTTCAGCATATTTTCTAGGGATTTCTTTTATGGGCACATTTTCTTTTTCATGATGGGTACTTTTTTTTTTTTTTTTAATTTGCACCAAAATAAAAAATCTATGTACATTTATTTCATTTAAGTAGCAACACCAGGTCATGTAAACCAGTTTTTAAATCAGAAAATGCAATGAGTTAAACGCCCTAATTTATCTGAAATTTAATTTAGCACAGAAAAAGGGTGAAGACCATGGAAATGTTAAGGGAAGAGCAGAGGTGAAAAGGTTTCAGACTCACTTACATATGAACATTTAATAAGGAAATTGACGATTTTTATTTCATGTTGTAAACTATGGACAGTTCTATAGTGTATGTATATATATATATATATATATATATATATCTCAAAAATATCTCAAAGCTCAAATTTATATAATTTTTTAATTATAATAACTTATCAAATTTATATCTTCTTTTAATTGTGATGACTTTTTCCTGTTATAAGTTTCAGCATATTTTCTAGGGATTTCTTTTATGGGCACCTTTATAACCCGTGGTGCACTACATGTGCCACGCCGCTGATTTTGGATAGTGCCATTTTGCCATGCATGGTATACTTTTACCACGGCGGCACAAAATTAGCCGTTTCCGAAATGCTTCCACCCTTTGTCCCGAAAGCTAATAATCATGCCCTTTTGGACGTCGGATAAATCGCTACGTTTCTGCATTACGCCAACGATGCCCTAGGGACATTCTTTATATACACTCCACTGCAATGTGCTGCCACCTGCCTTTCGTGATTGGTTATTCACGTCGAAAGTAGGTGGTGGTCACATTAATGTGACTGGACTGTATATATATACCCGGTTTCTATTTTTTGCAGTTGAATAAAATTTCAAGGTTATTTTGAAGGCCCTGTTCTTTCTTATTCTAATTGTTTTTAAATTGCAAATAGTCTCAAGAAGTCCCTGAAGATCATCCCTATTTTTCTGAGCGGGGCCTATTGGCCAATTGGCTAGCGTTCTTGTCGTTGGTAACACAGGCTTCAGGCTCGTAACCTGGCGGTGGCGTGGATGTTTGGTAATGGTTCGAATCCACGCTAAACTGTTGCTCTAAGTCTAATTAGCCTAAAGTATGCACAAAATGACCGTAGAGCGACAAACCAAACCTATTTTCTGAAGTAAATGGCCGGCTATTGAAAGATTGTACCGTCACAGAAAGGTATCTCTAAAATAGAAAATTTAAGTAGAAACAGGATTTTTTATTCATTACATTAAGCATGTGAAACATTTTGTAGGTAAAGTAGAAATTATCACAATCAATATATTCAGGACAAATTTAGACCCCAAAATAATTATAATTGAAAGCGTTCTAATGTACTTTTAAGCTTAGATTAATTATTTATCTACCCTATTATATTATTCGTATCTAAAAAAGTATTTAAAATCTAATATTAACCCCGTTGGAAGGTTATCCAATGTTAAATAATGTTTAATTGTTATTTTTTAATTAAATGAAAATTATAAAAAATTAGAGAGAGAAAATCTTGCTTAGTATCACAAATGCAGAAGTTTCATTTATTATTATAGGATGAAGAGAGTTCCATATATAGTTCGCGGATTATAAACAAGAACTTCGATTTCTTATAAAAGAACAGAAAATCAAAAGGTAATTTTTTTTAAAAATCAACCTACTTCTTTTTATAAATTTAATGTATACTTTATTAATAGCGTAATTAAATTGTAGCATTAGTGAAATTTTTTTTGTTAAATCCTTTTACTTGTGGCTAACTTCGAATATTTAAGTAGATAACATGAATGTTTTATACTGTATTGATAGAACATAGTTTAAATTCAATAATTTCTTTTTTAAAAGTAAATTAATTTGTTTATAATTTCGTGTCCAGCATTCTATTGAACTTTATTTTTAGGATACTGAATTAATTATTAAAACAAAAAAAAAAAAAAAAAAAAAAATATATATAGTTCATTAAAATTTGTTTGAAATAATTGGAATTTTTAAATATATATTTTTATACTAAATATTATTCTACAAAATAACACAATCAAACTCAGGTTCTCTCAGATATTAACTAGCGAATTCTACTTTTGAGTAGTGGTCATGTGTTATATGATTGTGGGGGAAAAAAGACAAACCTACAAGGATATCATTAAAAACCTTTATAAATGCAGTGACATAAATTTAATATTTAAAGCATCAATTTCATTAATTGATTTATAATAATTGAATAAAAGGATATCCTGCAGGGCAATAATAAGTTTGCTAATTACTTTCTATATTAAGACTGCAATCACTTCAAACTTAGCAAAATATGCAAATATAAACCTCATTATTTGCTACTTTTTAAAAGATATTATGTTTTGCCTAGTATGCGTTATATTGTTAGCATAATTTACTGATTATAAATTAATAAGGTACATAGACACATTTACTTTGCATCACATATTTTTATAAACCTATTTAAAATATTCGCGGTCATTAACGAAGACATTTAAAGCAATTGGCATACAATTTTTTCGAGTAGCGTACATTACATTGATTGTTTTATTAAACAATAGATTATTGCTGTCGATTTATGTCTTTTGGTAAAAACATTGATCAAAAATAAAATTCTAGGTCATTAATTGGGAAGATGTCGTTACAATTGTAATAATTCTCTCAAAATAAACTGTCGCCTCATCAAGTATGTTTAAAATTTCATTATATTTATTTCAGGACATTAACAACTTTATTGGTGACAATTACCTTATACATATTATTGTTTTTAATACACCAAGGACATCTAAACAATAGAAACATCTCAGAGGACCTATTTTTAATTATATTATTAAAACTGAATCATCGTCAAGTGTTCATTTTTTATCAATCTATTTTTAGAAGTGCAAAATGTCGTTCAAGGACTCTTAAATTTGAATTGTCTTTTTCCATAATCATATGTAAAAAGGTTATTGATTTTGAAGTACACCATTGTTGCATGAAATTAGTTGTGCACATTCAACGATATAGCGTTATTAATTTTTATATAGATGGACTAGAGTTTAGTGCATTTGAATTTTTAAACTAAAGGAGTTAGATTCAAAACTCAACAGGCGATTCTATACAGATGATGCGTCTAAGCAGGGGATGGGCACGATAAATCAAGTTAAAACTTTTTTTTTATTTACTTATTTCGGAAAAGTGGATTTGGTTTGTCACTCTACGGTCATTTTGTGCACACTTTGGGTTAATTAGACCGGGGCCTA
The DNA here is from genome assembly GCA_021605095.1 of Caerostris extrusa. Lineage (NCBI taxonomy): Eukaryota > Metazoa > Arthropoda > Arachnida > Araneae > Araneidae > Caerostris > Caerostris extrusa. The sequence goes on from BPLR01004635.1 coordinate 13,938, forward strand.
CTGTTTAACGTGGATTCCGAACCACTACAAATATCCATACCACCGCCAGGATTTGAACCTGAAATCACTGAATTTAAAAATGAAATTTTGAATTTTTTATTAGAATTTAATTGTAATTGGAGGATGATATTCAAAAGTTCCCTTGAGATTTATAATTTAAAAATTCTTCGTTAGTTTTATTCTCACGAGAGAAGTATTATTAACTGGAAATTATTTATATTATGAAATTATATTGCAGCATTATCTAATCTTATTATGCGAGTATTTGTATTATTATTTTTTTAAATATGCCAATGAATTACTACACTGTGTCATTAGTTCATCTATTTTTAATTCTATTGAAGCTTGAAAAAAATTATATTATATTTTCTTGCAAGTTCGAAAAAGAAATGCGTAATTCAAGAATTCCAATGTATATCCAAGTGTTTAAAAAAAAAAAAAAAAAAGAGTTTTGTTGACACGTTCTAGTTGATAAGAATATATTTTTAATTAATCAGAAAGAGATGCTATCTTATCTCATGTCGGATTATATGTCAAGGTACATTGACTTCCAGACACCTGGAGGTTTATCTGTTTTCTCATTTGTTTGCACAGTCGGTGGAAACAGACATTTTCCGTGTTTGCAACTATTGACATCATGGCGGAAGTCTCATTTGGTTAATGTGCCGCTTTTTCCTATGAGGGTGTGCGGGTGGCTTTTTCATTAGCCTTCCGAAGAACCAGGAAGTGTGGAAAAAATTCCACTATTCTAGAAATTTCTGACATCTCAGATTTGTACATTTGAAAAACAAATGAGCTTCATGTTGTTACAATATTTGCATTTTCGTTTTTTAGCTGATGTCGTAAAAACTGCTTAACTTGACAGTTAATTTGTTTGAAATCCTATTACTTGAATTGAATTAAATGATGCGCGATTTATTTCAAAAGTTATCAATTGAAAAATTTTTGCTATTTCAACAAATGTTCACCAAAGAGTTAATTTTTTTAAAAAATAGCAGTTTTTTAACTAATTTTATACAAATTGTTATTAGTTAAGTGACATAATTTTAGATCAAATACACAATTATTGTATATAAAGTAAGTCATTTTACGCAACACTTTTATATTAGTAACAAAATAATATTCTAAGTCAATCGTTTAAAAAAATATATATATACATATGATGGATTGAATGAGAAGTTTTTCGATTTGTATTTAGAATTTCATGAATATATTAAAAACTCTCAAATGAAAAAAAATTTGATTGACAGGTGTTTAAGTCAAATTCATTGAAAATCTTATTACATTATAGCTTTTTAACTGCCTGTTGAAGGTCAAATATTTATTTCTTTAAATTATATTTTGGTATATGTTTGTTTGGAATATTTGGAATTTTAACTTCGAATTATATTTGGAATATGTTATATTTTTTAAAAATATATTTGTAATTATATTATATATATTTGGCTGTTTGCCTACAGGCAGATTTCGAGACAGCAGAAGCTTATTTTTTATGGGGTAGGATTGTCAGCCCAACGTTGTGCAGTTGTAATAGACCGGGACCTACAATTTAAAGTAGATTCCGAACCCCCTACAAACATACATGCCACCATCGGGACTCGAACCCAAAAAACCTTTGGTACCGAGCGCCAGTCACTCGGCCATCAGGCGGCCACAGAATTTGTTTTAAAAAATAAAAACATGTCTTCCTCCCAATCACATTGAATAATACACTTTACTATGTACCATAAATTTTCAGATTAAATAAGTTATTGGAATATTCAATGCCTTTTTGTTATTTCCTTTCTTTTTAAATAACATTTTAATACCAACTCTCTAGATCAGTTAATAATAAATTCTAATTGTTTTAAATCTAATGGTTTACCTCTACCAATTTAATTACATTTTTTTGAAAAAAAAAAATTTAAATATTCTTAGATTTAAATAAAACATTAATTCCACAATAAATAAATTAATAATAATTAACTACTGCATAATAACAGAACCAGAACTTTTTAACATTATTTACCATTGCTTCTTTACTTAAACATACACACACAAAAACAAACAAACAGAAGAAAGGTTATTTTTTAAAAAAATCGTTTAATTATGCAACTGAAATGCATAATAATTAAATTATAAATAAAAAATTATTAAATTTTATTCATAAATTTAAAGGATAATGAGCCAATCATTGAAAAAAAATGAAAAATTTTAACGAAAAAAAAAGTCACATTAGGCGGCTTAATGAAAAAAAATAATAAATTGAATTAATAATAATAATAAATAATATAAATAAAAAACCGCAACTTACTGAGCCATTTCGTTTGGATTAGAATCTTCTGGATGAACTAATAATTAGCCTGAGAAGATAATAGAATAAAAGGCTTTACTGATTCTTAAAAATAGGAAGTAACAAATTACTGTGTCCTTTTATCATCAGTAAAATAAAAAACAGTGCATAAGACACAGACACACAATGCTTTACTTTCTTCTTCACTGTCCGTTATTTGAGGTTCCAAAGCAAGTTGGTAAAAAGAATGTAGCGATTGGAGTGAAATGTAGCTTGGCGAGGTCATCCAAAAGTATTGGCTAAAAGAAATACGGCGCTGTTAATTAACTTGAAAAATTCTTATCTTCAACACAAAGCAGTATCTATAAAAGTCTTTCTAAAATGAGACCGTGTTTGTTGTAGAAGAAAATATTGCGACAAAGAAAATATATTGAGTGTTTTGAAAAAAAACTGAAAGGTCTTGATTTTTGTGTATTGCAGTAGCACGTTTTTTCTTTCTTTTTTTTTTTTCCCTTGTGATTATATAAATAAGTTTTCATTAATTACTAAGTTTGTGCCAATAGTGGATAAATTACTAGCTAAAATCTGCGTAGAATCGAAATCACTTGAATTACATCGAATTGATAATTAAAAAAAAAGTTCAGTTTCAAAAAAAGTAATGTTTTGTTTACAAATAATATTTTATTTTTATTTTTTATTTCACGTTTTTAATTAAAATAGATGTTTTTTTATTTCGATTTGAGGTTATTAAAAAATCAGAAAGGCGTGAAAAACTAGACTCACTAGAGCACAAATATGTAACTTTAAGTTATTATTTTTGAGGGAAATTCATATTTATGTTTTAAAAAAGAGCGAATACAAAATTTAGTGATGCAAGCACTGCAAAAGCTATTATCTCAAATAAAAACTATTCCTTAATTAAATCTAAATTTAAATTTAACCTTCACATTTGTCTTCAAATTTAATGAATCGTTTTTGTTTTGGAAAATGAAAATAGAATCCCATGGAATATAAGACAAAAAAAAAAATCACTAGTAAAGTAGGAAGTTGATGTTTCATTATACAATTAATAATATATACTTTACGACAAAACTACATAACTCCTTATTAAATGTCATTTTACTTAATTTAATTGTTACTGTTGATAGATAAATCATGAAAATGTATAAAGCCTATTTGGATCAACAAAGATTTATGAACAAATTAAAGCCCATTATTAAATTAATGTAATTGGTTGAAACCACTGCAGTTCCTGCGTTTGGAAACAAAGAGATTCGTGGAAATTGAAGTGGCAACAGTGTACAGGTGTCTCGCATCGGCTATCGGGGTTTTATCCCACACGACGTGCAAATGCGGGACAGCAACTCCTAAAACTCCTCCTGGAAGGTAATGTCCTTTGTTCATTACCTGACAGTAAATTGTTCGTGGTATGTAAGTGGAAGCATACGCAAATATATAATTACGTAATATATATATATTTTGCATTATATTGTTCATATATATATACAATATATATATATATATATATATATTACAATATATATATATATTATATTTTAATCAATATTTTATTTGATATATATATATATATATATATAATCAAATATTGTCGTATTTGGCTTTTGATGCAGTCCGCAGTTAAGCGTTTCAAACAGTGAGAATATGCAACTTGCCTTTTCACAGGTCTGTGCATAGAAAGCAATTGACAATTAACAGCAAGCAACAGATGATTTACTTTAGATAACTGTATGTGTGCATAGATCGTGGCTTTAAAGTCAAAGGTAAAGTATACATTAAAGTAAAAAAAAAAAAAATACTTAACATTATGCATTCACTAGACGCTTCTTCCGCAACAATGAATTAGATTAGTTGTTTGACATTATCTTCAGTTTAAAAACACACTAACAAATTGATTGCTTCCTGATTAACTTTTCAGCAACGCAATATACCGTGATGCACTTGTCCATGATGCATGTGATGGATTTCGGTAGGGTATCGTAAATTCTCTGAAGAAATTACTGTTTTTGTGTTTCAGTAGTGAACATCAATAAAGAACCTTTCTACTCAATGCTCTTGTTTCACGTTTTTTTCGCCCTCTTTTATCTTCCTTTTCTTCATTATCGTATCTGCAATTTTTTTCGTCTTCCCACGACATACTTTTTGGACATGCTGGAAGTCACGTTCACTGCAAATGGGGAAACGTCTTGATTAGATGAAAGATTCAACGGGCCAAAACAGAGTGTTTTTAAAATAGGTTCCGTAAAATTCATCCATGCATCGTAAATCCATTCACATTCAAGGTAAATGTTATTTGTGATTTGCTCGCTTAAGAATATCAGAAACATGAAAAAGTTTATCGAATTGTTTAACATAAATTTCTTATATTTGAATAATAATCATAAGCTATCATAGAACTATCATGTTTTGCCAATACTAACCTCCTTTTGAGAATCAGTTGTTTGTACTACTTAGGAGACCTTACAAATAAAATTGAACAAACTGAAAAATTAAGACCTATTTTTAAATTTTAAAATAATTTGAAATATAAAATCGATTATAATATGGATAAAGTTTTATATAAAAACAACACTAATTGTTAGCAAATAGAGGATCCTCGAATACTATCCCGATTTAAATTATCTTAATTTAATTAATGTTTTTAATTTTTCTTGACTTAGTAGGCTATTCCTGAAGTAGTCCGAAGTATTCTAAGCGGTTATCTTTTGAACTGAAGAACTTGATTTAAAATCCGATAATTTTTTTTGTTTGTCGCTCTACGGTCATCTTGTGCACATGAAAGCTAAACAGACCGGGACCTATGGTTTAAAGTGGATTCCAACCACAACAAACATCCATGACACCGCCGTGATTCGAACCCGAAACCTGTGGTACCGAGCGCTAGCCACTCGGCCATCAGGCCCTTTAAAATCCGATAAACAAAGCCTGAAACTTCCTATAGCTAGGTTTGATTTGGTTTGTTGCTCTACTGTCATTTTGTGCACACTTGAGGCAAATTAGGTCGGGACCTACAGTTTCACGTGGATTCCGAACTAACAACAAACATCCATGTCATCGCCAGGATTCGAACCTGAAGCCTATGGTACCAAAGGCCAGAACTCTAGCCAATCGGCCATCAGACCGCTTCTATAAAGGAGATAAAGATATTTCCTTTCAACAATTTAAAAGCCCCTTATAAAATAAAATGTGTATTAAAGAGTAAACAAACTGAAGATATATTAGATACATAGAATTGAAATGGATTTCTAAAAGAATATGGTTTTGACGAGTTTTCTGACTGCGCTCAAGTTATTTTTATACTAAACTTCGTAGTTCTGGTACTTCAATTTTTATGTCCTCGCAAAAATATACATACACACTTATTACCTACTGATATACTATTTATTATCCATCAAAACGTTTATGATAAAATTCAAGTTTGCAGTTTTTAATTTCTGCAAACAATAAAAATTAAATCTTCATATTTCCACAATAATCCTTTTTCTTACAAGAGATATTTTCCTCCATTAAAACAATCCATCGTACATATCGTTTTTAAGAAACATGGTATCCAAATTCTATTAAATAAAAAATAAAAGCAATTTTTTTATTTATTTTCCCGCTTCTTCAAAAGCCTTCAGGACAAGATTATACCCACTCACTCAATTGTCTTCGAATGCTTCCTTCACGACTAATTCTCCAATATTACGAATGTACCTTGTTGCAACCTGACTTAATCCACTTTGGTTGACTGGTAGACCTTGGAATCAATTGTCCCCTTGGCAGAATTGCTGAGATGTTCTCTTGCAGTACTGCATGTTCGAATCCCTATAAGGAGTGGTTAAGTTGTGTAGTGTGTAGTATCCTTAGGGTACATAGAGTTGTTACGATCTGGAGAATGCATTTGAAAGATCATTGATCTAGAGAAAATTACCCTAACAATGAAGGAGTGGCCAAACTTTTTTGTATTTCAGATTAACTTTCTATTTGAAATTCTGGATAGGTTTGGTTAAGAGGATTTTCTAGTTAGATTTGGTTAAGAGGATTTTTGACGTCAACAAAAATAAAACCAAGAAATATTACTATTTAATAGTAAAAACATTGTCATTGAACCCATTAGTCATTCACTGGGTCTCTGTTCCGAAGTATTTCTATACCATTCAGCATTGTAATTACTTTGATGATAAAGTGCATTGAATTTAAACAAGTAAATAGGATTATTCTTTTTTTTTAAATCGATTCTTAATTTTATTGCTGTAAAGCCTCCCAGCACACAGGCGAATTTCGAAGAGATGCTTTTAAAATGATACATATCTGTTTTTTCCCCCAAAGAATGAAGCATTTTGAAGCAAACAGTTTTTCTCCTAAATATGTTTTCAATGTAGACTCGTGCGCATGTAATTATTTAATGCCTTCAACGAGTGAACTTTATATCATTTTCCATCCTCTTGTTATTTCAATTCCTTCTATTAGCTCACACTCTCCTTATATATATCTTGTTCAAATTTTCAGTCGTTAATAAAATACTTTTTACTCATCCACTCAAGTTCAAATACATTCTTTTTTAACTTGTAGTGAATGACACTTGATGTTAATACAATTTTTTCGAATATTAATTCAGTAATTAAATTTAATTAATTAATTATAGTTTTTTTTTAGATTTAAGTTGCATATATCTACCAATAGATGGCGCCAGATAAACTTAAAAAAATGAATGAAAATTATTTATAAAGGACTTTCTGCAATATAGTGAAAAAAAGTAGGAATTGACTTAATTTTTTTTTTTTATTTTATTTTACTTGTTGTAAGTTTAAAAAGACATCATGTCGATAGACATAGAATTTTTATTAGTGAAATTAAAAAAAGACCCTATTATAGAATTACACGATGAAGGAACATTGGTATTTAAAAAGAAATTATGGTAAGAAATGTATGAGATTGAGCTGAGTATTTAGTCATTTATGGCGCTTAACGAGGAGTAAAGAAACTTTTCAGTATACGGGCTATTTAATCATATAAAATGTTGTCAATGCACGGAACCCCTAGAGAATAAGCCATTTTTAACATATTTCATTATTTATCAAATGAAGTAAAGGAAATTTAGTTCGCGGATATAAAGGCATTCGAAAATATAAAGGAAAATATGTAGCAGATTCTGTATTATTCAGGGTTAACCAATGGGGGTTTGTTACACTGTACCCACATTTGACCTCTAGAATTTTGAACGAACAGTCCCACAGATAACATACAAATAAGCATCATCCACTCCGGCCCGCCTAGAATTCAACGGAAGGACATTCTGGTGTATGGATTTGCTGTGCTTCTTTCCGGCTTAGATAGATATCAAAAAATTTTTAAATAACTTCATTTATTTTTTTTTTTAATAATTTAATTTAAATTTTAAATTAATTAATTCTTAATTTAAGTTACGTTTATTAAATAACTTAATTTTTAAAGCAAAAACAGACTGCATTCTACACAAAATTTTCAATTTTATGAATTTTTTTTTTATATGGAATATAATTCTGGGAGAGATAATGTTGATATTTTAAAAATAATTTCATGGAATAGATGATAGATGATCAAGTAATGAGATAGATAACGAAGTAATACTAGTTCACATTACATGAGGGTATTATTTACATTGCGCTGAAATGGGCTTTTGTATTGCTTAAAAACAAGGATAATTTAACATTAAAATGAATTAATAACACTATTTCTTTAAGTGAATGCAATTTACAATTATAATTTAAAATGAAGAGTTTTTATGAAGAACTCTGCTGTTTCAAGTCTAATACTAAAGAATTATATTAATTTATGCAAGATGATACAGTCATACTTTAGAACTTTTTTATGAATTAATAAGGCAGAATGCTTTATTTCGTTGTCTTTTAAAATTATGCCCAGATCTGAGAATTTTTAACCTGTTTATTCCCGATGTCCCTCAAAATTCTTATGCTATAAGCTTGGAATTGGTTGTCATTTGATATTGCGAAAATCTTTTAAATCATGAGGAAGAAAGACGACTTTTAAGCCGACGACACCAAATTTTTGCTTTTTCTAATTCACAAAATGTAAGGAAATAGGCAAAGCGAAATGCAAAAGGAATGTGCATTAACACTTGCTTCTTAAAGACAACACTGGTTTTTCGCGCGTCACGCAGTTTGTTCGTTTTTGGTTCTGGATGTAACTAATAAGTAATAAAAAACGTTTCTATTTTTAATACGCTTTTATTAGTTTCACCTGTATGTTTGTTTGTATGTAACTGACTTTTTCCCCTGAGATTTGTTTCTCCTCATATACACTATTTAAGCTGCAAAGAAACATTTACAGGCATCTTTCAGAAAGAAAACAGTTGATTCTTTTTAATACGCTTTTATATTAGTTTCACCTGTATGTTTGTTTGTTTGTTTGTTTGTTTGTAACTGACTCTTTGGGCTCGATTTTGCCCTACTTTAAGCGATAGCCTTTGTTTTACTCACAATTATATTATTGTAAGAACTATAGTTCCACTCCTCCATACCGGGACCTCATTTAAATATTATAGTTTAAAAACACTAAAAACATGCTTTTGAGTTAATCAAACTAAACAGTAAAAAATAAATGAATAGTTTAAAAAAACTAAAAATCACGCCTTTAGAGTTAATCAAACTAAAAAGTAACAAATAATTTAACATAAGAATAAAATGACTGACGAGAAAATTGAATGTCACTGTTCTAAAAGCGTGGGATGCTTTGTATGACATTTTTAAACTAACTCTGCATTTCGGAATGAAACTAGTGAAAAATTATAACGATTGATATCGAGTACCCCACGCTTTTAGAACAGTGACATTCATTTTCTCGTCAGTCATTTTATTCTTATGTTAAATTATTTTTACTTTTTAGTTTGATTAACTCTGAAAGCGTGTTTTTTAGTTTTTTAAACTATTCATTTATTTTTAATGAAAAATATTTCGCCTTCATAAATTTTATTTATAAAAAGACTATCTACATTCTTACGAAGATTTAAATTATCCGCCTTACTTTTTTTAGATTTGGAAAGATTCGTTAATTTACCTTGTACGAGATAGCGAACAGTAATGTAATAATGACGACGGACACGTGGAGTAATGTTAAGGTGCGCATCTAGAACGTTGAAAGACTCAGCTTTGAAATCGCTGGCACCGTTCGTTGATCAAAAGACAAGTGATCAAAAAAAAAAAGAAAAACAAAGAAGTTTCAAAAAACAAGGAAATGAGAGGCCAATTATGACAGTGTGTGAAGATTCTCATATTAAAAGTCAGGCTGCCATTTTTATGGACTTTCTTCCATACGACACACAAATGTAGGTCAGTTACCTCTATAAAGTCCTTATGAAAGGCAATGTTCTTCCCTCTTCATCCATCAATGAGCTATTGGTAGCGTGTATCAATGGAATACGAGATATCAATGTTCAACAAAAATTAAATAACAAGTTTTTCTTCTTAGTGTTCACTAATACTTATGAAAATTTCTACCATGGCCTTAATGCAATAAAATTATGTTAAAAAAAAATATTGAATTTTTTGGGATGTAGCAAGATAAGTAGTTATAAAATTAAAAAATAAAATAAATAGGCATTCATTTGAAATGCAAGAAATAATTAATGAACTAAAACGAAAAATATTACTCTATACTAAATTCATCTACAATTTTATATCACGTATAGCCAAACTGAACAGATAATTATATTTTACATTTTTATTTAGAAATTGACTTACTGAACTTTTAACGTTTTCAAAGTTATCTTACAAAAAATTGACTCAACAATTTATTAGATTGCTTTCTTTTGGTTGATTAAAAAATGTTTTCAACAGACTTTAATTTGGGTGAGTGTACTTATCAAAAGTTTGAAGGACAAACCCTAACACTAATAAACGAGTTTACTCAAGAGAGTTTTAATTATTAGAAAACTGTGACTGTTTTACATTTTTAGTGATAATTCCAATATTGCTGTGGTTATTGAACTTGGTTTATGTGTTTATAATATAGTGGGTGTTACATGAATTGCTTATGGTTAACTTTTCAATCAATTTGTGGTGTTCTAAAAGTGAATATAATTACAGTTTTATTATTTATTGATTAAAAAACAAATTTACTTATGATAAATTAAAATTCATAATCAAATTTAACATTAACATTTATTCTGGTAATTTTAAAATAGAACAATTAAACATTATTTATTATTTATATCCACTCTAAATTTAAAATAATGAGTGTGATTTGTCAGCACTGCTAGATTTAGAAGAGTAATTTTTTGATGGAATAGCCTTGAAAAATGCAATCTGAAGAAAGCAATTCTATGAAAAGTAATTAGTTCTATAAGTATTCGATGTAATCATTTGTTCAACTTATTAAGCATATTGACTAGAGTTTATACTGGAAAAAAAAACATTTAAAAGAAATATTATTATCATTTTTATTGCATGCGTGTATTAATTGAACTATATTTAGGATGCAAAAGAAATAAATATATGTAATGACATATGTTTTTGCTCTTCCTGAATGCCCGACCTTACTGGTCTCGCTTATAACCAATAATTTCGGTAGCTACACTAACCCCTATTAAACTTAATTCCACATTTTCTAGTGACAGCTGTACTTCTATAATTTATTGCTACCTTGTGGCTCTCAACTCTCTCCAATGCAAGATATTAACCAGACCATTTTTAGTGATATGTGTTCGTTTGTTTTTAAATATTGAGCATTGAAGGGTCTTTACTTAATTTATTTTTTTTGCTTCGTAGGGTGAAATACATAAAGTATGAGGAACTTGTAATTTTTTTTAATTAACTATTTCTGATAAAATTTTTAAGAACTTAAACTTAGGACCATATATTATTAAAGTATATATTATAGTAAAGTATATGGTATAGAAGTTATAAATTATTCAATGATACATTAAAATAATTGATTTTAATGAATAAATCTTATTTCAATGATACATTAAAATAAAAATATATCTTATAAAAATATTTAAAAACTATATAATAAAAAATAAAATTTTTATTTTGTATTTTCTGCCTTCATTTCCTTGATTTTTGAGTTATATGAAAGTCAAATATTATGCTTAAATTATTTAATAAATACATTATTATTGAATTAAAAATATTTAATGAGATAATTTACTTTTTATGAATATACTAAATTGGGATTTTAGATATTCTGGTTAAAATAATTTTCTATTTGAATAATTTAAATTTGTTCAAAAAAGTAATAAAATTTGAAAAACAATTGAATGATTTTTTCCTGAAACCTAGCACGCCAATTATTTTATTATATTAGTCATCAGATGCAAAAATGAAAGATTCACAGAACTCTGGTCTGTTTTATTGTTTTAATTATTGAAAATATCTCTATGAACAGATTTGCAGAGGGTGCAAAGAGAAGAATAAAGGGTAGTGGATGAAATAAGGAAACCGCGAAGAAATAAATGAATAGTGCAGTTATTTATCATCATATACAAGGTCCCTTTGATATCAATGTTCATAGGCTCTTCTACAGTTATAATATTACCCACATCACTTATGGCTCAATGAAGTCACTCATGCTTGGAACACTGCGGCCTGTACTTACGATCTATTTGCGTATAACTTTTTCGGTTTTCAGTTTCCAGAGCGGTTTTTCGGTTTCAGAGAGCTAGTCACTCGGCCATCATGCCCCATATAAAGCCTACATTGTTAAATTCCACCCAAGATTTCATTTATTTTTGAATTTCATGCGTATAAATTTAATTTCATTGTGAGTTTATTGTTATATTCATATCAGCTTATGACTGAAAGTCATTGGAAGAAATAACATGCCATTACTATGGAACTTTTCCATTCCTAGCTTTACCACTTTTTATACTGCAATAACTTCTTAAAGTCATCTCTATTAACCATTACAAACAAGAGAAGTATTAATGCATTTATGATAATTAGAAATTTATGCGTATTACATAAAACAATGGCAAGAAAAAGTATGAAAAATGTTCATATCCCAACAAAGGACATTAAATTATTTTGATTAAACAATTGTTGTAACCCAGGGAAAAAAGTTAAAATGAAAACATTGCTAAATTTCACCAAAATATAATAGATATTTTTCTTCATTGTACCTTTATCTATAGGAAAAAAAATTTTACATTTTTTTACCCTTAAAAATTTTATTTTTAGTTCTTATCAATCTTAATCTAAAACATTCATTATTAATAAAGAAATAAAAATATACCGCAATTCACTATAAAATGACATCTGTAACAATAAAAATAACATATATAAATTTCAATCAATTTCCAAACTTATTAACTTTTGAGGAATTAAGCAATAGAAATAGTATGCATATCGTAGGACGTTTTGACACTTATTCATTTCAAATATTCTGTAACTTTCATATAAAAGCTAACATAAATTTAAAAAAAACAACTGGTGCTTATCATTTTGCAAAAAAAAAAAAAAATCCGATTTCTGATCCCTCAATTTTGAGATTTAAATTCACCTATTTGCCTATCCAATTGTAGCTTCATATGTACAAGGAAAAGTAAAAATTGGTCTTATTTTGAAATATGATGACCGAATTTGATTTCTTTTAAATTATTTTAACATTTAAATTTCCTTTTTTTTTTCAAAGACAATCATTCATTAAAATATCTTAAAAACGGAGAAAATTATAAATAGAACATATTTCCACTCCCCAACCCCCCAAAAAATGTTTATTTAGACTTTGCACAAGAACCTTTAATACCCGTACGCGGAAGGATTAATTCTTCATCAAAAGTAAAACAAAATATAGGCGGGTTTTTTTTTTTTTTCTAGTAGTGTCGAGAAATTTTCCATGTCTGGTTTTCTTAGAAAATCAATCAATCTGATAAACAAAATAGAACTAATTTTTTTCAGTAGAATCAGCACTGCTAATAAGTATGAAATGTTTAAAAAGGCTTGACGAAATTTTAAAAATATACCTGGTCAAAGATTTTACTCTCTGAAAAATAAAAGTTTTTCCAAATGTTCCAGTTTCAACTTTTTTTTTTTTTTTCTCAAACGTAAGTAAAAATGTCAAGGTATGTCGTAATTCTGATGTGCTTTTTTAATTTAATAAATCAGTAAAGCATGTCTGAGTTTGCTTCTACTTTTCTGAAATGTGATAGAATGAAATAAGGTGTAATAAATATCAACAAACAGAAGAATGAGTAATCAAAAATGACCTACATAAATAAAATTGCATGACTAAATTGCTGTGTTCAGATTTATTACCTTATGTTTAAAAAACCTGTAAATGCTGAAAGATATTTTTCAATTCCTTCTATTAGCTCACACTCTCCCTATATATATCTTGTTCAAATTTTCAATCATTAATAAAATACTTTTTATTCATCCACTCAAGTTTTTTTTTTTGAACTTGTAGTAGATGACACTTCTGATGTTAATACAGTTTTTCAAATACTAATTCAGTAATTAAATTTAATTAATTAATTTTATTTTTTTTTTAGATTTAAGTTTCATATATCTACCAATAGATGGGGCCAGATAAACTTAAAAAAAATGAATTAAAATTATTTATAAAAAAGAACTTTCTGCAATATAGTGAAAAAGTAGGAATTGACTTTATAAATTTTTGTTTTATATTACTTGTATTTTTCATATCTTGAAAGTTACTCAGGTTAGGCCAATTAACTTGCAGGCTCAATTAAATAAACATGTGTTTCAAAGGGATATAATTTAATGTTTAGTGTTGGCTTCGCTATAACGCTATACAAAAACTCCTAATGTGTTTTATGAAATTTTACATTACTGAATTTTGAAATGTACTATAAATCCTGTAGCAAAGCTCATCAAAATCTCCTTTTTCGTTTCTATAAAGAAATTAAGTCTAGTGTGTCAGTAAATTGTCAGTAAATATTCTACAAATGACCAAAATGCATATTAAAACTTATATTCAAAATCATTCGTTTGTATTACTTTTCCTGCATGTAGTATACTTTCAAGGTGAAAATCTTTCATAGTTTGCAACGGATGGGTGTGTCTATATTGTAAATCCCATAGCTAAGAATAAAAATTACGTTCCACTATGTAATTTTTCACAAGGCAAAATTTTTGAATAATAAGTAGCTGAAAACGAGGTAAAAAGTCCGCGCAAAAACCCAAAACTTCTTTTACGAGTGTGATTGAATGCAAAATAGATTGAAGTAATAGATTCTTAACAGAGAGTCCTCAACTCGGCATGGATACGAATGAGTTTAATTTCTTTTCTTTTGTCAACAAATAGGAACTATATCCCATGCATAAATTTTTAAAGAATATCTGAGGATAAGATAATAATGAGGATAATTTTCGATCTTCAAAAAAGCTAAAAAAAAGATGATTAAAATCTATTGTAGAATATAAAATTCAAAAGCTAAATCTAGACCATGTTATTTGACTTATTTAGGTAAAAAAAATAGAGCTCGTGAGCAGGAGGAATTTTGAAAGACCAAATAGGTATGTTTTTTCAAAATTGAATGGAAAATTAGAAATTTAAATCATCTTCAAGGTAAGAATTAATGAGATTGGTACGATGAACACAGACTTGAAAAAACTAAAATACTTTTTAAAAGATTACAAAATCTAGTTGGTGATTTTGAGTTGGAAAGGGAAGGTCGAAGAAAAAATTATTGCTTTTATGAAAATATATTCAGCAGTATTGGAACATTGAGAGTTGCTGTGAATTACAATAGTATTGAGTTAGTTTAAGAAATTCTACAGGAAGTAATTAATATTTTTCAATACATCTTCTCCTTTGTATTTATTATATGTTTCCATAAAGCAATTGCTTGGCTTAAATTCTTCAAACATATTATTTTTGCTGTATCTTGTCTGCGGTAAAACTTTTCTGTGAATGAAAACTTCTGAAAATTTGAGAACTCAACTGAAAACTTCATTTGAAACTGTATTGGAAAGTCGCTTTTAAAAATTTATTTGATTGACTTACATATTGGTGGTTTTAACGAGCGTAAATGAGGCTGTCGTAAGTCAAACCTTCCTGTTCAACTAGCTAGCAAGAAAGCCCTTTTAATATTTGATTGTACGGACGAAAATACAATACTGGACGCTGTAGTAAATATCGTTAAAAACTAAAATGTTATACATTCCTGTAAAAATATCGGGTGTCAAAACTTTTAAAATGCTAATAAATTACAAATAAATGCTTTCACATTTAAAACATTAATTTATCCTGTTTAATAAGTAGCAATAATTTTAAAGAATTGGATTTATTACCACACAAGGGTAATTTTTATCTGATTTGTAATTTTAATTGTCTTCTAAAAGATAAATATCCTTTTACTCACTATTGTAAATCATATTTAACAAGTTTTGTTTAACTACAAACTTAATTACAACACCAAGAACTATTTATTCAAAACAACAATTATATTAACAAGTGTTTATTCCTTCAGATTTAACTGTCAAGATCGATTTGTAATTTTTGCTAATTTTGTATGCATGCCAAATAAATCAACATAGCATGTTCCGAGTATATCCTAGTCATTTCCATATGCGCACGGAAAGCAAGTCTCATTGACTTAGGCAATGACTATAAATAAATCAAAATGAGGAAATAATACTCCATACATATTACACAAGCAACAATCCAGTCGAATATTTTCTGCATAAAGTTAAAGAAATTGGAACAAAATTAATAAATGAATTCAAACAATAGCAAAACTAGTTATATTGAGCCGGAAAAAAAAATTTGTTTTTAGAGATATTTCTGCTTCTAAACATTCAAGTTAAACTACAAAAAAAAAAGGGGGAAAAGACTGCAAAACCTGTGGTAGTTAATATATCTATTTCTGCTGAATTCGAGATAAAATCTATAACAAAACGAACAAAAAATTTGCCTTCATACTTAAACTTATATTTGTTTAAATAGGATGCTGTTTCTATAGATCAGTCAACTATCATTTTTGACAGTCGTCAAAATCCTGTCAATTTCCTACATCATATTCGATCTATTGAAATGTGTCTGGTTTTGTGAAACCATTAGCGCACGCTATTCAAGCATATAAACTTTCATCACCTTGCCGATCTCATCTTAAGAACTGTTTGCTGGTGTATAATTATGGAGATGCAAGTTTGTTTAACCTACAATTATCACATTTTCTTAACTGTAACGAATCACCTCCGCTTACTTCTGCATTCAACCACATTATGTTTTGGATATAAACTTTCATGCCACTTTCGTTTTAATTTCATATGGTTGAAAGATTATTCAATAATGACCTTTTCATGATCACCTTTCATCTGACATGATCCTTTTCTGAGATGGGAAACTCGTCAAGGTGCTTCATATTTGTTGCGTTCTAACTTTCCTGCGCACTGAATCTCGTTTAAAAAAGCGATTCTCACAGCCTTATAGGCTCAATGGAATGTGGTAGTTTTTTTCCGTCAATGATTCGTCATTCTTTTATAGCTAAGCATTGAAAGGAGGGAAACTATCTAGAATCACACATCAATTCGGTTTCATTGATCTACAAGGAAAACCATTCTCGGAGACTGGTCTACACGATTCAAAAACATTCAGTTTTATATCTCAACTAGGTTTCAGTCAACCATTTATCCTCAGTTAATCTCACCATTAGGTCTATGAAAAAAATTATTCCATAACTATACAGGGCTGATCTAAATTCCTTCATCACTATCAAACAGCCTAAAAGTTAACATTAGCCCAATATTATATATTGGGTATTGGTGTATTGTTTATTTTGTGCCAGAATCGCTCAACTATATACTAATTACTCACTCCAACAACCTACCAATCGGTGAGAAGAAAAGTTATTGCTTTCCAACAGGACCTTTTCCAGTTGCATGTCGTATGGAAGAAAACTTCGAAATCCATCAATGATTGTTAGATTTGTCTCTGATTGATAGTTTGTTAGATAACTTTGGTCTACAAATGGAACAACATGGAAGTTTAATCGAGATAGAAGTATGCTTACAATAATTTTGGAATGAGATGTCGTAGAACGTTATAAGAAACCTGTATGCTTTAATGACTGACAGTACAGTATCAAATATTAAAGCTAGAGCTGTCCCAACCAGATGCCAGATATTGTATTTCTTTTTTTTACGATAAATTATCTTCTTGATTTCATTTTATAATAAATTAACTATATTGTAACATCTCGGCCTATGCTATACTTATAACGGCTTCAAAAAGAGGGCCACTTTCAGGTTCATGGGAGCACTTTTAATTTTTATTTACAAGCATTACATATATATACATACATACATATATATATATATATATATATTGCAAGTGCAGTTCATCCAAAGTTAGAGATTTTCACAGATCTCCAGTCTACGACTAATCTAATGCAATGTTCTGCGGCAGACCTTAATTATCGCACGGCGTGATACACGAACCAGAAAGGGCTCACTTTGGAAACAGGCGGAATCAACCTGTTCAATCATTTCACAGAAAAAGAGAAAAACAGCACTTCTCGTTGACTCGTCGCAGAGCTACCTCTACTTTTCCAAAAACTTTCCTTTAAGAAAATCCGCCAAAAGAGAGTCAGCTTCCTTCACTTTTCATTGGAGGGGACATTTCTTCAGCCCATGGTCTATCACGAGTCACGATGTAGAAACTCATCAAGCAGTCCATATCCCATCTGTAATTGTTTCGACCTGTGAAGGACGCACAGAGAATTGCTAATTTCATTATGTATCATTATCCATGACACTGATTATCTGCTGCCAGATTTGAGTGACAGGTTGTTCTCATTAGAACAAAACACTAATTGTACGTACCATACGACACTTCTTATCTGTTGACAGATTTGAGTGATATGTTGTTATTATGCATTTGTTAATGAAGATACATTTCTTTCCCCCTAGAAACGAAATGCTATATCTTTTCACGTGGAAAAAATCTACAGTATTAATATTATAAATACATATGCAAAATTCCAATTAGTTCTGACATAACAATATAGTGTGAAGATTGGCCTTGAACTACGAGACTATCAATATTTAGACTTATTTTATTATTTATATCAATATTATATATAGTCAATCACTATTTGTTTTGAATAATGGCTTAGAATTTCTTCTTTTTTTTATTATATATATAGATATATATATTCATATTTTGAATTCAATGGCGTTATTCCTTTAGACTTATTATAATTTAGTTTTGGTTGTGTTATTTTATTTTAAGCATTTTATATTTTTTATTCAGTGTCTAAAATTTCATGTCTTGCTGTTTTCTTTATTTCAACTTTTTGCATAATGTAAATTTAAAAAAATATTAGAGGGATTTCTTTTGTAATTTATCTTATTGTATGATAAGGAATGATTAAATCTAGTGAGACTGAATAATATGTTAAAAAAAGTTTCTCATATATTGTTATGAATTCTAATTTTGTAATTTTCACTCACATTCCTCATCAGCAAAATCCATCGAAGTAAGTAAATATAACCTGACTTGAACAATGATAGTTTATCATAAATTAAAAAATAGTAAATGAAAATTTTTTTCTAATGTTTGAGTATTTACTTTTATTGATAGTACTCTGTGCTGGGTTCTTGCATTATTTTAAAAAAAGGCTCTTTTGTTTAAATTTTATTCCATATTATGTTTTCCTTCCTTAGATTTTCAGTTATAATACTAGTTACACTTTATTAAAAACAAGTAATAATAATCCATGCTTAAATAATTTTATTTTCTTTTCCTTTTAAAACAAGAAAAATTTAATCTGTTACTAAGAATGTGTTCATGACCTTCTAGAAACAATAAAAAAATTGTTCCTGTTAGGAATCGATGCGTAAAGCTGTATTCGGTATTTCAACAGCAATGTCAACGGAAAAGAAAATATGTCTCACATTTTCTTTTCTATCAAACACTTAGTATTATGTCAAGTGCAAATATTTGTGATTCGTTTGACGAAGAAACGCCTTTCACGGTTGTGATAGTCAATTGGCAGTTAAACAATATAAAGTTACAGAGCAAATGTCGGCTTCTTTAATTTCAAGTTTTGAAAACTTTAATGTAGTATTTTATTTTTCTTAATGGTTGATTCCAGTCTAGCTTGTTTATTTAATAAAAATCTGCATTTCCTTGTTAGAAATTATCTTGCTATTTAAGATATAGGCTGGTTATAATTAAACTTCCCTATAAACAACATCCGTTAGTTGAAAGGGACTGAACGGATTGTAACCACATTTGGTATCTATACACGAGATGTGCAGAAAGAATTTGAAAAAAATGGGGGTTCAAAAATATCCATTAGATGGCGATTTTCTTGAAAACATTAAATTAAACAAAATAAACGACAAGCATGGAATACATGAACAATTTTTCAGAAAAAGATTTATAAGTAGTAAAATTTAAAACATAGAAAATCCTTCGGTTCTAGGGAAAACAATCTCGAGGCCTACAAAAAAGAAAGAGCTATGCAACACAGGTTTGGATATAAACATTAGCAGGTTGGTTTGATTTGTCACTCTACAGTCATTTTTTGTACAATTCTAATCCTTAGAATTGCTCATCCATGTCACCGCCAGGATGCGAATCTGAAGCCTGTAGTACCAAAGGGCAGAACGCTAGCCAATGGGCCATCAGGCCGCCCCCTTTGTTAGAGCCATCATTAGAATTATTACTTTTCCTATTATTCCTTCATTTCAAATAGGGGGGATTAGTTTGGTTTGTCTCTCTACGGTCATTTTAAGCCCATGAAAGCTAATTAAACAGAGACTTACAGTTTAACGTGTGGATTCTGAACCATTAACAAATATGCATATCACCACCAGAAACATTAGCAGAAGTTTTCATGATTAATTTCGATGTTTTCGGCTGTCATGATGACAGTATTTTTAGTTGAACGTGCTTTATTGATATAGCTGCTTTTACGAAAAATAAAATAAAAAAGGGAAGTCGTATAAAGAAACTAATGCGTGGACTAATGTCTCTAAAGATGTTTGGGCCATGACTGCGATATTTGAAGAGATCGGTATATAAGAGTACCTGTGTATAAGGAGTGAAACCGGTATATAGGGAGGGGAAAAGAACCTGTCACACCTGGGGTTGCTGAAGCCTTCAAGACAGCGATTATTGAACAGTCGGAGACATTTCACTTTGGAGGCAGTATCACATAGACGGGCATTCCTTATAGCATTCTTCGGAAAGTGCTCTGAAACATCTTTCCGTACAAAAGCTATAACATCCAATCGATGTTTGAAGGGACCAGTCACAATGGTTCGCATTCACAGTTCGTTTTCTCAACAGAATGGCCGATGATCCGTCAAGGCCGTGGACTATTTTGAGAAGCGACGAGGTTCATTTCTACCTGAATGGCGCAGTCAATACACGGAATCGTCGCATTTGGGATAAGGAAAATCAGCAGGTGCCCGATGGAATTCTCCCTACATTCACAAATTTGATTGCTTGGTGAGGATTCACGGGGACATTCACCATTGGGCAATTTTTCTTCTGAGAAATAGCTGCACATGGCTCTCTCACATGTTCTGTTACGGGACTTCAGAGCCTGACATGCTGCAAACGTATGGTGTGCCGCAATGACAGCACAAGTAGTGCCTTACATCAACCATTTTCATGCAAGATGATGATTTCATATGTCCATGAAGGCACTTTTTGATCTATAGTTCACAGATGAACGTGCTGTTAGTCACTTTATTAATCCATGGCCTCCACTTTTTCGCCGAAACATTGCCGAAAACATGGCCACCGATATAACTTTATCCAATTTTTTGGTTATGCGATCTCTAAAACATCGGGTTTATTGTGCTGATGTTGCGGTGTTGGATGACTTAAATAACTCCATTATGCTTCATGTGTGAAGTTAGATCTGACTGATGATCAATTAGATTTGTTATTCAACATATTGTCCATTGCCTCGAAATTTTGCAGGTAAATGGTGGTCACGTTAAGCACCGTTTATTACATAGTCCTGGCCGCTATTAACAACTTCTCTTCTAGACACTTGGTCACCTCTTGTGACAGACGTTAATATTATTTATTTCTATACCTTTATTTAATGCGGTTCGATAAAAGGTGATCAAAAGCAATTTAATAAATATTCAAATTGTTTTTTTGTACTCAGCGTTAGTCGTTTATTTATTAAATTTAAACTTCTTTCTTGAAAAGCGCCACCTAGTGGATATTTTGAACTTTTTTTTTAAATTCCTTGAGCGCATCTTGTGTATCTGTATACTAATTGTGGTCACAATACATTCATCCGTTTTATCGGAGAAGTTTAATTATAACCACCCTGTATACTTAATTCATTTTTAAACCATTCTCAAAATTTTAATTTTTAAGACAGTTTTTCTACAAAAATTTATCTGGAAAAAAAATTTGAGAAATCCTTTTGTAGTTTTTTCACATAAATTGAGGAAGGTATTGAATTTAGCAAACAATGGATTTAAAATTCAGTTGTTGTCAAAATTATACGTTTCCAAAACATTTCATTTCTCTTATTACTAAAATGTATTACGTATTGCATATTATTATTACTTACAAAAATTAAATGTGGTAAAAAAATCCAAATTTAAATTCAAATTCCTTTCAAAAAATTATTGAAAATTTTAAAAATGTTGTTAAAAAAAATAATATGCTGAATAAAGAGAATTATTAAATGCCTAATATAAATAAAGGGAAAGGGAGGACAAACAGTTTTTAGATCGGTTTTAGTGCCATATTTTTAAAGATATAAAACTGTAAATTTTACTTTCAATCTAAGGATTTTCATATTAAAATGGATTACTAACACACAATAACTGCATTATTTTTTTATCAAGGAAATCAAGTTAAATATATTACGAATCAAGTTATCAAAATAGGAAATCAAGTTATTATATTCAAGTTAAATATATTATATAACGTGAACATTCCTTAATTCGGAAAAATTCTTTTAGATGGAAATGCAACACATCGAGTCAAATACCTTGATATATACCTTCCCATCAGGTACCTTGATTGACTTGACTGTCAATATGAAAAGCTCAAATATGTTATTATCATATTGTTGGAGGACTTTTTGAAAACAATGGTAGAAACGCATGTCATTACTGAACTGGAGAGTTCGTTTTGTTAAACATCACCCTATGGCGTCAGCACTTGTTAGTGAATCAGGTATTGTAGGTATACAATTAAAATACAACATGCAATTTGTAAAGTATATTTTTGTTGTACTTTATAGTAGTTGTTTTCACTAAGATAGTTGTTAAATGCTTATTGTGGTAAACAAATTTACATCTTGAAGTTTATGGAACACAACTTCTTTTCATACACAACTTTTCAGAAGGCATTTTTTTCCTTTTCTGATTGATGTGATCAATATATTTACTTAACAATCCTTTAAAAACAAATATAAATATTTATTTAATTAGTTTTCCCTTTGTAAGGACCTGAATGGCCAGTGGCTAGCACTCTGGCACTCGGTACCACAGGTTTCGGGTTCGAGTCCCGGCGGTGCCATGGATGTTTGTAGGGGGTTTGGAATCCACTTTAAACCGTAGGTCCCGGTCTAATAGGATCGTAGAGCGTTGCGGAGCATTGTTACTCCGCGTCCGTGACTTATCTTCAAGTTACTTGCGCCCCTGAGTAATGCAAAGTGAGTAACGTCTGCGCAGCGCTTGCCTTAAGGCATCCAAGACAGCTGTCTAAGAGTTTGTCAGCTGCATTAGAAGAAAAAAAAATCTTTCCTTTGTTCATCGGTAGATTTTGTGTTTCATTTATTTATACCACCGACGAATGATGGCATTGCACCGTAGAAGAATTTAATATTGGTCCCTCATCGGCATATCGTGTGGGGTAAAATTCTGAATCGGCTCGATGGCCAATTGGCTAGAACTCTGGTCTTTGGCACCACACGCTTTTCAGGTTCGAATGCTGGCGAGTGGCATGGATGTTTGTGAGTGGTTCTGAATCAGCATTAAACTGTC
Organism: Caerostris extrusa; assembly: GCA_021605095.1. Classification (NCBI taxonomy): domain Eukaryota; kingdom Metazoa; phylum Arthropoda; class Arachnida; order Araneae; family Araneidae; genus Caerostris; species Caerostris extrusa. The sequence goes on from BPLR01004635.1 coordinate 37,149, forward strand.
AGGTCTGGTCTAATTGGCCTAACGTGTGCAAAAGAAAAATGATCGTAGAGCGACAAATTAAAGTAAAAACCTTGAAAAAACTCAGAAAGCAGTTGTTTGTTACAACGTGTATACGCTCTTCATATAGAAAATCATCAGAGTCTTCTGAATGTGACTTCAATTTACGATGGTTAATTATGACTTCAAATGGTTCATAGGTAGGCCGATTTTATTCACTTGATATTATATGGTTCATATTCCGATTTAGAAATCAGATATTTTTTCCTTCTTATGTCTTTTTTAACGCAAACCTAATATGAAATTAAAAAGTTATGATTTAGCAAATATACAATATAGGTTAAACAACAGAATAAGACAGTAAAACATCAAGTTTTTCCACAAAGATATGGCTCACCAACAGATTAATAGAACTGATGGTTTATTTTTAAAGCCCTATAACGAATTAGTTGACCTATTTTTTCCAGCTGTTTGAAAATGATGCTCTGTGTTTCAAAGATATATGTTGCTTTCTGGCGAAGCAGAACGAAGTATAACAAGGATATTTATCATGTACAAGATGATTCGACACTTATAGAAAATCGATTGTTTGAACAGATTGATACAAAAAGCTTGGGGTTATTTTTTTTTTTTTCGCTTCAAACATTTCACTCTGCTATAAACAAAAGTAATTGAAAATGTCCTTCCAAAATTGTTCCTTTGCTTACTTTTGATATTATTTATGCATCGATTTAAATATTTGAAACAAATCGTTCTAAAAATCTGAAATTATATTGCTCATTATCAGATTTACATCCATGTTTTAAATATGCAAATACAGAATACAAAAATAGCTTCAACTTAAAATTGTTGCACTTTTATCTTTAGTATAATTTAATCTATTACTCATTCAAAAAGTCACTAGAGCGTTAAATGAATGCTTTAAAATATGCTAAATTTTGTCTGGAGTTCGTTGGAGAAGAATCCATTTTTTTTTTGTGTCAAGTTTGCGACACTATCCGCGTAGAATGTTTATAGTGAATATATAAGTTATATATCCTAAAAGCTCTAATATTAACTTCTTAACATCAATTTGTGGCACAAATATCTTTAATTTACGTGAATGGTTTTTTTAATATTTTTGATGTTCCAATGAAAAACTTTTTTATGACATTTAAATAAGAATGAGTTTTTCTTATTTTAAAAAATATGAAATATTCTTGACTGAAATGCTAATAAATATTTGTCTCAGAATTTTAAAATTAAAAATTGTTTTTTGTTTTATCATTGCATAGTTTTTGCAGGAAATTTAGTTAGTAATTAAAGTGACTAAATTTCTCCACTAACAAATTTATCTAATATTAATAATTATTTTCTTCATTTTCATTTCCTGTCCTTCATTTCATTTCTTCATTATTTAAAATTTTGAAGTTAAATTAATAAAATTAGTGCAATATTATGTATTTTTTGCTTATATTCTAATGAAATGTAATAAAAAAAAACTGCTTTGGTTTCGAAAAATTAAGGATATCTGAAAAATTGCTATTACACGAACTAAAAAACTATAAATATATATCAAAATATGATATATAAATTAGTAAAGCTGCTGTCATTTACCGATATGTGGCCGAAAACAAACTTTAAAGGCGTTTGAAATTTTTGAAAATCGAAACAAAGGATTAACATTTCGAGATAACCATGTCTTATATATAAATACTCGACATCATTATTAGAAAAATTATATGACGAACGACTGTCCATATACAAGTAGACCAAACTCAATCCTATGTAGCCAGATGTTTCAATTGGAGTTTTACGCAATCCATAGATTATGGTGTGCGTTATAGGACGAAATGAATTTCTAGAAGGTTTGGTTTTGGTTTATCATTATTGGTTTGTCTACGGTCATCTGTGCAGACTTTAGGCTAATTAGACCGGGACTTACAGTTCAACGTGGATTCCGAACCTCTAACAAACATCCATGCCAGCGCCAGGATTCGAACCTGAAGCCTGTGGTACCAAATTTTATTGTGTCTGGAGCTTTCGTTGGATAGTGCTTTGGACACCCTAAATAAGAAGCTAAGCGCACTCAAGCAGGAAGATGTAAGTCTTGACAATATTCGTTTCAGACTTCAGTGTTACAAAATGTGGGTTCAATATAGCTGATTTTAAGGTGCATCCACTCATCGTCCACATACTGAACTTGCTATTTAATAGCCATAGCTTTTCCTCCCTTAATTCCATAATAGGGAAGAATAAATGAAAGAACTCTGATAAAAAACGTCATATTGAAATACAATACCAGTTATATTTAACGGAATGGGCCTGAATGGCCGAGTGGCTAGCGCTGTGGCGCTCGGTACCACGGGTTTCGGGTTCGAGTCCCGGCGGTTCTATGGATGTGTGTAGTGGTTCGGAATCCACTTTAAACCGTAGGTCCCGGTCTAATATGACCGTAGAGCGTTACGGGGGCATTGTTACTCCGTGGCTTATCTTCAAGTTACACGCGCCCCCTGGGTAATGCAAAGTGAGTAACGTCTGTGCAGCGCTTGCCTTAAGGCATCCAAGACGTCCATGTCTGTTTGCCAGCTGCATTGGAAAAATAAATATTTAACGTAATATCAAACAAGCAATTTTTACCCCATAAGCTCAAAATTTTACTGGAAAGGACGCTGTCCTCCTTTTAAAAGGATACTTCAAAGAATTTTTACCTATACAAGATAAAAATATGTTTTCAATTCGGCTCACTCATAAATAAGTATGTTGGTAGCAGGTCTTCTCTTTATATGTTCCTTATACAACCATTCAAATAAATGTATTCAGTTTCTTATATCTAATCTGTACAGGAAAATGAATTCCATGTGAAGATATTTCGAAAAAATGTAAGCTGGGATTATTTAATCCATTTTATTCTTCCCATGGAGTTATTTGTTTGTAAACAAACTCATTACCTACGATGTGAAACTCTTTGGGAATATATCCATCAATTTTTCTCATGACTCGTTTTTTCCTAATATTAATGGTGAAATGTTTCCTCTGACTTAGCTTCTTATTGAACCGCGATTTGTAAGTATTTACCTAGGTTTTCTGTTATCAGAGCAAATGCATATAATTTACATAGAGAAAGTATGTATTCCAGAAAAATATTGCTGAATAACTGTTTCATTTTTGTCTGTAATGAGAAGACGCTTTCATGCAATTCATGCAATCTACACAAAATGAACGTTAACCGATCTGTTCGAAACTTAGAAAGTATATAGATAATAAATCAGACATTTTTTTCGTACATCGAGGGACATTGTGTTTTGTTAATATGTAGAACCTACGTATGAGGGATTGGTTGGAATCATTGCATTCTGAAAGGGCTTTTAAAAAATAACTGTTCCAAATTTATGTCGAAGAAAACCTAGAAGATATTCATTTGAGTCTTTTATCAATACTGAGAGGTAATTGCTAGAAATTTTAATTTTTATCAAGTCTCCTTTTTCAATTCCTTCTATTAGCTCACACTCTCCTATATATGTCTTGTTCACATTTGCAATCGTTAATAAAATACTTTTTATTCATCCACTCAAGTTCAAAAATACATTTTTAAACTTGTAGTGGATGATACTTGATGTTAATACAGTTTTTCCAAATATTAATTTAGTAATTAAGTTTAATTAATTAATTTTAGTTTTTAGATTTAAGTTGCATATATCAACCAATAGATGGCGCCAAATAAACTTAAAAAAATGAATGAAAATTATTTATAAAGGACTTTCTGCAATATAGTGAAAAAAAGTAAGAATTGACTTAAATTTTTTTTTTATATATATTACTTGTTCTTTAAGCAGTGACTGCAAGGGATGCAATCAGCGGATTCGATCCTAAGCCTTCTAGTATTCTAGCTTTCCACCTTATCACAAGGACATGAATCTCTTTAATACCAAATGATAAATTTAATAATTTGAATATCATATATTTAATGCTGGATGCCCTATTCGTGGCTTAATGAGCGTTAGGACGGAGGTTTAATCCAATGGCGGCTTTGTTGCAGACACTGTTTCAAAAGACGATGAGACTCGATGGAGTTTGGGATGTTCAGTATCTTTTGCCTCGTTAGTCGTACTACCTACTAGAGTTTTTCAAGCTTTTATCCTATGTGATACGAAAAAATGCCGGATTGTTCCTCCTAAAAGTTCTCCCGGAAGACACTGCCCACCGTCTTCAGTGACACGGATATTCCCACCTTCTTCAGTCCGCCTTTCGAATTATAGTTCAAGTTTGACTTCTATCAATGGGTGCTCCATCACAACAGAAGCTAACCCTCTCTTTTTTCCATTCTTTCCATGAGAACACAAGGGTTCATGGACTTTCTCTAGATGTTGCTGTCAACTATGTCGGATAAGAAACAATAGTACTGGATGGTTTAGAGCAGTCTAGAATTGTGTGTGGAGTTTTCGAACTTGGAGTGATCTGTTCAAAGCCCGACAGGTCGATCTATCTCAAGCATGCCGAATCAAGAGCACACGTGTCTATGCAAACGGTAACAAATCTGAAGCTGGAAAGACTCTCTGGTATTTTCGAAAATAAGATTATGTCCGCCTTTCAAATGCCGCCTCTAAAATGTTCATCTCAAATTGCGATAAAATAAAAGTGCATATTGTAAACCATTAAAAGACAAACATTAAGATTAGAATGGTAATAAAGACTTAGATCTGGAATTATTCATATAGCAATAAATTATTAATCAGAAATTATTCACTAGCATTCATTTTATTACTTGAATGCTATAAAGGAATTCTAAAGCAAATTAATTGTGTGTTTCGACAGCAAAATATAAGAAAATTATAGTTTATGAATATTCGAATTGATAATATTTAAAAAATATTATTTTGCAGGTGCAAAACGTTCAATATGAGATGAGTATACCGAATTTTCTGATGGTAAAATGCGTAATTTTTATAAATAAAAATGCTTGATATTTATTCTATTTAATTGCAGCATGCAATTATATTTCCTTAAACTCATAAAATTGATAAAAAAAGTTAATGTAATTTTCAATTCAGCTCTGTTTGGAAAACCAATTTTAACCAAAGAACTACAGAAAGGTTATCATTACTCCAATCGAAAAATCACTAGCATTTTATTATATATGAATAAAATTTAAATATTATTATTTTAATTTGATTTTGAAAATATTATCATTATAAGTGGTAACCATATTCATTTTTCGAATTTACTTCATTTTAAAGCGAAAAATATTGTCTCAGAAAGTGAATTGCAATTATCACAAAAAAAATTGTTCAAGAATATTTTATTCCAAAAAGTTTTCAATTGATTTTAAATCCCTTCAAATTAAAACGTAATTATTAAAATAAATTATAATGAAAAACTAAATAGAATATATTAATAGCCCTGCTGTCAGCTGCATTATATTTCACCTTTGATGATAAATTAAAATCCTTCGTTATTTATATTGTAATATTTAAAAGTTTACTTTTTTTTTTTCGTAGCAACATTTTGTTCTATTAACAGAAATGAATAAAAAAAAAAAACCTTTTGAAGTCAAATTGTGATGTGTTCTCTTTTGTCAATTGAAATCATCATGAATCTTCGTCAACTGCGCGTAACCTTTGAGTTACAACAGAGCTGACAAAAAGTCGGTCAGCTATCTGGAACTGACAATAGTTAATAAAAAATCTCGAACAAAAAAAAAGTCGACTTAAAAGGAAGATTCTCAGTTTAAAGAATTGTAAAGTAATTCTTAATAATAAAGAAAATTTTAAAATAATGTAAATAAATATTCTTTCCTAGTTAACGGTTTAATAACAATGGAGATTTTTTTTCTTGAATAAAATGGCCAAGTTATTACATTCAGATACTTTATATCAACAATTTTTTAAGGATTTCTTGCTTGGCTGGTTCGCTGACCCTTTTAAATTAACTATATTTAACATGTAGGTTACTGTTATTAGATTTATAAACTTTTTTTCAGATACTGGTTGATTGTTTTAATATAAATGTAATCAATTTGAGAATTAATAAGCATTTTTAAGATTTTAGTTGCCTCACTCGTGCTCCGAGGTATCTTGTGCCGCTGGTGAGCATCAGGGCTGAGGTTCGATCTACTGGCGGCTTTGTTGTAGACACTATTTCAAAAGACGAGGTGACTCGATGGTGTTCGTGATGTTCAGCATTTTGCTCCGTGAGTCGGACTACCTGGTGGAGTTTTCCGGGTTTTCTCCCATACGATACGCAAATGCAAAGTAGTTACCCCCTAAAAGCCCTCCCGGAAGGCACTGCCTTCCTTCTTCAGCGACACGCAGCCAAGTCGGACTTCTACCTACGGGTGTTCCATCACATCAGAAGCTGCCCCCCCCTTTTCTTTTTCATGAGAACGCACGTGCTCTTGGACTTGGTCTAGATGTAGTTCTGGACCAAGTGGGATAAGAAACAACAAACAAAGAAGTATATATAAATAAATGCCAGAAAATCAGAAAATAAAAATATTTACTATATTTATTGTAAGGGAAAAAGCTAAATAAATTCATTGATATTCATAAAATATATACACAAACAACATTAAAAACATTAAGAAAAACATGACAAAATAACAAATTTATATTTATCAGTTTAACTGACAATAATGCAAAAATTTCAACTAAAACTAGATTGAATGGGAATATTAAATGACATTTAAAGTATAATCAGTATCATTGCATAAAACTTAAAGTAGCATTAATAGCATACAGGTAAAACAAAAAAAAACACATAGATCTTAATTTAAGAACCACTGCTTATTATGAATGTCGTCTTAAAAAACATTTTTTTTTTCAAAATTCCTTCCTATATATTTTCAGTCATATTTTTCATTTTTGAAAATGTTGTGTTGTTTGCACAAGAAAACAAATACTTATCTTACTTAAAAAACAAATACTTATCTTACTTAAAAACAAATACTTAAATTACTTAAGAAAACAAATTCTTTCGCAGAAGAATTATTCTTACAATGAGATTATGTTATCTTGCACATTCCTTTCGCAAAGCTTTTCAAAAATTTGTAGTAGTGGGTTTAAATATTATTCTTTTTTACTGTATTGTGGTCTTTTTCGTTACAATGTCACTGTTCTGTTTTTTGTTGCACTTTGCTGCTTACAATGTTGGAATATTCTATAATAAACAATAATATAAAAAATTCCCCTATTTTATTACCTTGGTAATAAAATAGGGAACCTAGGCATACCTAGGGCATACCTTTTGATAAAGTGAAGTAATATTCACATATTAATTTTTTTTCTCATTTTTGTTTGATACATCAGATGTACTATATGCATTTATGGAATCCTTTGTTTGTGCATTTTTTAATCAGGCTCTTTTTATATGTATGTCATCTAGTTAGAGATGAAATGACACTTTACGTATACGAAGACTAAATTTGTCACGATATTAGGCATTATATTCATATTTAATTTATTTAATCATATTAATGGCAAAATGGATGAAAGCACATTTACTAACATCAGTTAAGTTGCTTTGTGTTTAAAATTTTGTAATAAATGTAATTTGTTACCATCTTTCTCTCATTTGTAGTTAAAAGGCTTCATTAAAAACATATACATTTTTTCATAAATATTTAAACCCCATCAGATGTCTAATAAACGATTCATCTACATGAAAATTATTATGAAAATGTAGTGCAGGAAGAAAAGTAGAACACCACATCAATCAGCTAATACTTGACAAATTATTCAGTACATGTTTTTTATTTCTATCACTTTTTGACTTTTATTTCTCTTACACGAAGTGTAAGTATAAAAATATTTATGTTTTTAAACTGCAGATAGAGGTAAATTAAGAACAAATTATTTATTTATGTTTTTATACGATTATTTTACTTTATCTTTTTTCTGTTTCGCTATTAAAATGTTTGTTTACTGTGTTAGACAGGATGTATTTATTAAACAAAGATGCACTTATCAATAGAAAATAAAAATGATGTTATGACAGAAAAGACTAATATTTTTTTAAATGTCAATGCCATCTTATAAAAATAATTATTTCTATCTATAGGCTTATTAGCTTATATATAATATGGAAAAATAATAAAAAATATTTATTTATTGTAAATGAATCAAAAGAAATTGTATGACCTAGTAACAATATAATAATTATAATTTGTGATATTGAATAGTTTAATATTTGTATGCAATGTCAATAGATTCGCATTTACAGGTGAGCATTTTCTTCATTGGCGCAACAGCCCCATGGTAGGCCAAGGCCGTTTGCTTACTAGCAGATTTCGAGACAGGAGATGATTTCTTTTTACGGAGTAGGGTTGTCAGCCCTACGCCCACCGATCTACAGTCATATTAGACCTGGACCTTTTATTTAGGTGGATTCCGCTTCACTACAAGAATTCATGGCACCTCCGGAACTTGAAATCTGCGGCACAGAGCGTTAGTAACTCGGCCATCAAGCCACCACAGGTGTGCTGCATTAGTACAAAAAAAATGTTGCAAAAAAAAATATATTAAAAAGTAGGAAAATATAAATATTTTCTTAATATTTATTTTTGGTTGCTATAAATAGAAAAGAATGCAGATAATTAGAAATTCTAAATAGAGGCTGATACCAAATAAAAAAAAATTAAAACAATTTTCTGATTTATAATTCATTATGAGACAAATCATATATCACACATCATATTTAATTGATGGAATCATTTAACCAAACGAAAGATAAATACGAATGAAAAAATTAAATAATAATCAGCCCTTTTTATTGAGAAACGCTAATCACATACTACAGCCGCTACAAGACATCCCGCAAAAATGTAGTTTAGCAGGACAACAAACTTTCAGCTCTTCGGGTATGGGCCGGCACTGCACGTACACACACCACCTGCAAGAAAAACACTGACTATCTCATGTCCTTCCTCAACCCAAGACCACCATCTGAATGATTCGAAAACTCCACATCAGCACACCAACTCTCGTCTCCCACCGGTGTTACGTCATAAAAACCGGTCGACAACCCAGTCAGTCAGAAAAGGAAGACTCGGTCAAGTTCAAGGAAAAGATAGCGGGCCTCTGCCGCCAGAATAAGATCAACCTTCAAACGAGAAGCATCTTCAGGAAAGGATCTTTTCTTCAGTCTTTTTGCCAATCCAAGGTGTATCAATCCGTTCACTGGCTCGGATGAGGATGGTAACACGTGGTTCGTCGTCATCTCGTTCACCATCGAATTGTGCTCACGGACTCGGATGATTGGCGTTTTTTTTTTAAGTTTTGGGTTTGGTAGCAGATTCACTTTTATTTTGGAAGCTTGTTGTAGTCTTTTTGGTGGGGTGTTGAGTATGATGCCGGATATTGCCCCCTATCTTGCCAGCACTGGTGCCACTGGCGACGTTGCTGTATGTGTTTGGATCGGAATATTTAGTGCCCATCTCGACTGATAAAGTGGACTCTGAGTATGATTACATAGTGGGTGAGTGATGATTTTCTTTTGTTATTGAAATTTTTACATTAAAAAATTAAATTTTGTGTCCTGCACATATATAAATGTTACTGTGCATCTCTATATGCATATTTCTAGAAGTTGTTTGTATAAATAAATAGAACCGAATCTTCTACTTAATAACTAAATTCACCATGGAAGTACGATCATATTTTTTTGATATTGAATATGAGAACTATAAGAACTGTTATTCATTAATAATTTTTTAGAAGTAAGTAAATTTTTCAATCCAAATATCAATCAATGAAAACGCTAAATTTAAAGTAAATTATGCTAAATATTTCATTTTAATAAAATTTTAGATATTTCGAAAATGCGAAATATTTCAATACAATGAAAATGCTAAATATTTCATTTTTAATAAAATTTTCGATATTTCGAAAATGCTAAATATTTCAATCCATTGAAAATGCTAAATTTTAAGTGAAGTGGTTTTATCAATATTGCATAGGTAACTGGAGCTCAAAAAATAGAATTATTTCATTATAAAATATTTCAATGTTGTTGTAAATAAAATAATATTAACTTTATTTTAATTAAATTTGTAGAATCAGTGAACTTATTTAAATTTTCACTTTTAGTAAAGGTTTGTAATCAATTTTTTTATTTACAACTTCGGAATCAGTCCAATCAAAATATTAGTTTTACTGAATTTTATTCTAATCAGAAATTAAAAAACTAAAGGAAATCATAATAATGAAATGTTGACTATTACTTTCTAATATCCATCTTATAAACTTTAATAATAAATTTTAATTAATATTGTTAATACAAAAGTGTATCATTTTCAAAATTACATTTAAAAATATATTGAGATATTCTGTAAATATTAAAAAATATTTTTTTAACCTGATGAAAAAAATATCATTAAAAACATCTTTAATTAAGATGAAATCTTAAATAAATTGAAATGTAGAAATTGAATAGAATTTATCATTGTGCCGCACATTTTGAGATTAGCAGTATATTTTGTTTATATCTTTTCGGTTTTTTTGAAATTCACAAACTATATTTTTTACTTTTATATTTTTTATAATGAAGTCCACGTGTTACATTCTACTGTTTTTAATTTAAAATGCTATTAAGTTTATATTGTGTAAACTATAATATTAAAAGACACTAAATGATAACTTTTAAAATATAATGAAAAAATTACTTAATATTTATAATAGCACATAACTTATTATTTTTTTTTTCTAATTTTGAAGAATAATAATATTTTTATAATAGAATCTAACTTTTTAAGTTTACATCAATTGAATTATAATTTTCCTTAAATGATGTTTGTTCAAATGCAAAAATCATCAATTAGTATCCCTAATTAAATAATATAACTATAAAAGTAACATTAAAAAATTAAATAGTACTATAAAAGTAAAATTTTACAAAACCACTGTAAAAGAGAATGATAAATAACAAACAAAAATAGTGACCTTTTTAAAATTGGATATCAGATTATCTGAAAAAATCAATTTAAATGTGTTTCTTAAAATTTTTACGGGTTATATTTATTAATAGTTTGGTAAAATGAAGGAAAAAATCTCTTCATTGCTATAAGTATTTTAGGGACATTATAATTTTTAATCTGGTGAGAAAAATATCATTAAAACATCTTTAATCAAGATGAAATCTTAAATAAATTGAAATGTAGAAATTGAATAGAATTTTTATCATTGTGCCGCACATTTTTGAGATTTGCAGTATATTTTGTTTATATCTTTTCGGTTTTTTGAAATTCACAAACTATATTTTTTTTACTTTTAAAATATATTCAAATGGAAATTTGTTTATATCTTTTTGGTTTTTTTGAAATTCTCAAACTAAATTTTTTACTTTTAAAACAAACTCAAAATGAATTTTGTTTATATCTTTTTTTTTTTTTTTTTTAATTCTCAAACTATATTTTTACTTTTAAAATATATTCAAATGGAATTTTGTTTATATCTTTTGGGGTTTTTGAAATTCTCAAACTACATTTTTGACTTTTAAAACAAATTCAAAATGAATTTGTGTATATATCTTTTTGGTTTTTTTTTTGGAATTCTCAAACTAATTTTTTTTACTTTTAAAACAAACTCAAAATGAATTTTGCTTATATCTTTTAGAGTTTTTGAAATTCTCAAACTATATTTTTACTTTTAAAATAATTTCAAAATGAATTTTTTTCCTGCAAAAATAAATTTAAATACATTATTATTTTTTCTATAAATCGACACTGTACCTACAAATTTAGCATATCTTAACATACTTTGTTTACATTCTACTTTTGCATACCAAAAAGATTTTTTTCATTCGAAATAAATAAAGACTTTTTACGATTTATGTTGCCATTTTTTTTTTCCGGAATCGTGACTCAAGAATAAATTATGACTTTATCGCTGTAGCATCCAGGTTAGAGAGAAAGGGGTTAAATTTTGCCCCTAACGGAGCTCTTGCTGAGGGAAGTTCACGTTCTAACTAGGCCATGAAGATGATCAAAGAAACTAAAATACATGATACTTTAGATTTTTTTTTTTTTTTGTGTGTGTGTGTGTGTCTTTGAATGTCAAAGGTTCCAAGTATCACGGTTTTTCTGCATCTCGGCAATTGATATATATTTTTTTAGCATAAGGACCATTATTTTAGGACTAAATGATTAAATAACACACTGGTGTTAATCTCAAAGGTGCTATTATTTAACGGTGTTTGCATTATTTTGCTTATTTTAAAAAAGGTTATTAAGTTCAGAAGGATCGTAACCTTTGAAAACAGTGTCAAAGGTACTGTTAGCTTTGATATTATTAAATTTTAAGAAGACAAAGATGAAAAAAGAAACAGGGAAGATTTTATTAACTAAAAAAATAAATTTTTTTTTAATAATTTCGCACATAATTTTAAGTTTGGCAAATTATGAAAAATATAAATTTGTTCTACAACTTTTTTTTTTTTTACTTTTTACTTTTTATTTAATTTATAAAATGAATTTATAAATTAAATCTAGTTTATTGTTTATTGAGTAATATATTTTTCAGAAATTGTTTTTCATTATTTTTTTTTTATTTTAAAAGAAGTTTTTAGTTTTAAATTATTACATGGATATCGTAAGAAAATAAAAAAATATGATAAAAAATTTAAAAATTTCATTAATAAAATATTTCTAATATTTAAAAAAGATTTTTTTTTATGGTTTATGTTTTTGCGTTGACCTTCAAAACTGTTGTTTTTTATATAACGAAAAAATATTTTATTGAATTATTATTATTATTATTATTATTATTATTATCATTATTATTATTTTATTGAATAAATTTTTTATTTTTTCATTACAAAATTATAAAAGTGAAGTACATTTTAATATTATTCATTTTTTTTATTCAACTTCAAATTTATATTACCTTTAATTTCTTTATGAGCTAATTTTTAATTTCAAAAGGAATGATGTTAAGATTAAAAATAAACTAGTAAATATTGGATTCATCTCCAAAAGTACTGTAAAAAAAAAAAAATTCCAGTTGAAAATAGCATTAATATAAATCCATTGGCATAAAATTTTTATTATGTTTATTAATGAAAATTCGTATTAACATTATTTCCACCCATTAAAAAATTATTGTGCATTATAGACATTAATTTACGATTGTTAAAATTATATAAAAAAAAGAATTAATGTAATAATTTTTTATCTATTTGGTAAACAGATTTCCCAGACAAACAAAACACACATTTCACAAACAAACAGATTTCAGACTTTTTCACGTGAGTTTCATTTAATTATTTTGGAAACCACGAGATTTAACGAGAAAACTTTTCACGAAGTCCTAAAATTATTTAATGACTTAAAATCTTGTATTTTATAATTATCTCATCGCTTAATAGCAATATGAATATATTTTTATAGTTTCAAGATTAAACCAATTCAGACCATAAATTCTAAAAAGCTTACAATAGAAATAAGAACTTTGTTAGAATATCAATGTATTCTAGCGTTGCCATAACTATGAAGGAACAAAACCTAAGGGCTATATTTTTGGGGGGGAAGCACTTTCTGCCTTAAACCTGTATAAGGATACTCCTGCCTGCAAATTTATCATATTTATCTTCGACGTAAAGATAAACTTTCGGTTCGGTCCGCTTGTAGATATCGAAGTCTCTAAATCACAACAATCATATTTTTTTTTCTGACATTATAGGTGCTTTTTTAAAAAAATACATATATATCTCTCTAAAATGCTATCTCCCTTGTTTTAGACTATGATTTTAGGTTTTTAAAAAAAACCAACCACATAAAAAAAAAAAAATGACTATCATTATCTGTCATATGTTTTCCTACATAATTCTTAGACTTGGTTTGTGGCTCTACGGTCATTTTTTTTTTGCACAATTGAGACTGGGACCTACAGTTTAAAGTGGATTCCGAACCCTTAACAAACATCATGCTTCCCACCAGGTTCGAACCTGAAGTCCAAGGTACCAAAAAGACCTAGCCAATCGACCATCAGGCCACCATAATTCTTAGGAGAAAACCAAAGAAACCCAAAGAAAAGGCCAAACCCTTCAGCATAGTAAACTACATAAAAGAATATATTGCCTACATTCCTCTCATTAGAAGATTAATTATTGTCATCGAATCTTACCAAAAAATAAATGGGCCTTCTCATTACGATTTGTTCAACGATTTACATAACGCATCTCACCATTCTTTTCATAAGAGACACTTTCGAGTAATTTGTCTGACCTCTATCCCTTCCACTCACGGATTGTTGGCAGTCTTATTTGTCTGTCCCTTAAACGTACCCCGCTATCTCTGGGTGAAGAACCATGAGCATTCAATTCCGGTTGCATGAAATCCTGTATCTAATAATACGTGTTGAAATAGCATTCTTTTGTTAAAGTGGTGTTTTAGTAAAATTTCCTCTTAGTAATTACATGAGTGGAATCCATTTTAAACTGTAGATACCCGTTTAATATGACTATAAGGCGTACCTTTATATGACTGTACCGGTACCGGCGTACCGATTTTATATGGCTGTAAGGTGTATAACCTTACCCCTTAAAAATAAAAGCATCTGTATTGAAACCTGGCAGTTGGCAGACGGCCTTGGCCCACGATGGGACTGTTGCGCCATTGAAGAAATACATGAGTGATACCGAATAGAAACTAGAAAGAGCCCTTCTTCTAATATATTCCCTCTCTCTGTGTGTGTATATATATATATATATATATATATATATATATTTGTTACTGTAATATATTTTGCATTAAAGTGAAAATAGTTTTTAAGATTACAAATATTAAATCGAATAATGAGATAAGCATTAATAATGAGATGACATCGAATGATGAGATAATAATTTTGGAAATAAAAGGTACAAAAAAATTGCCTATTTTGAGTATCCAATGTAACATTTTTTTTAAATTTTAACTGCTGTAACATGCAATTTGTGTTTTAAATAATTCCAACACATATTATTACATAAAAATTCTGTTAGAAAAATTTAGTAACTCAAAATTCTAAGAAATACTCAAAATTGTAAAATTGAGAGAATAGTTAATAAAAATAACAGCAGTAAATTTTTCAGTGATTTGACGAAATTGTTATATGCTTAATTTATAGTTTTTGTCTATAATATATGAAAAATTTGGAAATAAATAGATTCTCTTTCTTTTATTTAACTGAACAACAGATTAAAATGTGTTGCCAGAAATAAATTTCTCAAAGCAAAAATTGCAATTACTATAGATTCTTTTGTTGTTCTAAATTTCTCTATAAAATAAATTGTTTCCAAAAACAAATGACAAAAGATCTAATTAACAAAAACCCAATATACAATTAATAAGAATTAAACAGAAAAAAATCTGATTAATAAAAATTTGTCAGTAGAATTAAAAATATGAAAACAAGGTTTTCATGAAACTTATGAAGTAATATAAAAATATGAATACAAATTTTTATGTATACCTTAAACAAGTAATATAAAAAAAAGTTTTAAGTCAATTCCCTACTTTTTTTCACTATATTACAGAAAGTCCTTTATAAATAATTTTCATTCATTTTTTAAGTTTACCTGATGCCATCTATTGGTAGATATATGCAACTTAAATCTAAAAAAAAAAATTAAATTAATTAATTAAATTTAATTACTGAATGAATATTTGAAAAAATTGTATTAACATCCAGTGCCATCCACTACAAGTTCAAAAATGTATTTAAACTGGGTGAATGAATAAAAAGTATTTTATGAACTATTGAAAATTTGAACAAGATATATAGGGAGAGTGTGAGCTAATAGAAGGAAAAATGATTTGGAATCATTACTCCTGCAATCCCTTATCCCTCTCTCTAAAGGTTTTATATATATATATATATATAATATATATATATATATAAGAAGAGAGTATGAGAGAGAGAGAGAGAGAGAGAGTAGGGTAAGACAGCATATATGGCATATATATATATATACATATACATATATATAGTTACCAA